>JASTTN010006722.1:16888-27132 GCA_030324115.1 Sorex maritimensis
GGAGATTCCTGTCTGTAGTAGATGCCGGCCGGGGCTTGGCTCCATCAGCTAATTAGGGGCCATTTATCTGGTGCCCAGCAGAACTAAGTGGCCAGCTCAGCCCTGCAGGAAGCCGGAGCTCAGTGCTGGCTGGCGAGGTGGGGGGCTGGAGAGGAGGTGAGGAATACACAGGGGAGAGGGGGAGGGGCTAAGAGGGCCATAGTCAGAGTCACCTTCAAGGGAAAAACCCAGACAGGAAGCCCGAGGCTGGCGCACGGCAGTGGCTCCTGTCCAGAGGTTGGGGACTCGGACTCGTGTCCACGGGCACCCTTTCTTCCCACTGAGATCCAGAGGCCCTCTGGGGGTGTAGGGTCCCCACAGTTCCCAGGGCTCCCCTCCTCTTGGAGCTTTGTGCCAAGGCGGAGGAATCAGCTGTGTGTGGAACCCCCTTCTGGTCCCTGAAGCCCCCCCTTCCAGCCACTGTCCATCCTGCGGGGCCTGTCAGAGTCTGTCCCTCATTCTGCGCAGTTCAGTCACGTTTTGTTTGAGGGGGGGTCACACCTGTCGGTGCCGGGGATGGGATCCGGGGGTCCCTCACCCCTGTTGTGCCCTTTGGTACAGGGGGGCATGGGCTGTGTGGTTGGCAGCGCTGCCTAGAGGTGGTGGGGAGCCCCAGCCCCTCGGAGAGACGGGCCCTGCTGGGGGGCTCCAACAGGAGCAGGGGGAGCTGAGCGGGCCGTTTCCGTGCCCACTCCCCTGCCTTCCTACAGGTGCTCCTCTGTGCTGAGGTCGGGCTCCTTCCAGCAGCTTCCGTGCCCACCTTCTTCCCACTCTGTCACTTGTCATCACAGAGCTGGCCGTCCCCACCTCCACCCCAGGGGAGAGGCACGGCGTGAGGGGTCCTCCCGGTGGTGCTCTGGAGGTCACAGGCCTGGGGTTCCTACGGGCCTTTCTTTGCCCTTCGCCCCTGAGCCATCTCCTGGGCTCTAGTTCTCGCTTCGAAACCAGAAGCAGAGCTACTCCTGCGGGGGTCTCCTGCCCGGGCAGGTGGGAGCGAGCGGGAATTGCCCTGAGATGTCGGAGCTGGAGGTGCATCTGGAAAATCTGGGGTGCACCTTGGCTGAGCAGGGTTTTCTAGGGGCTTTTGGGCTTTCCTCTTTCCCCTCTGGGACCCCTCCCTCTGCTCCTCAAGCGTGAAAAAAACACCAGAAGGTCCTTGGCTGAAGGGCCCTCCAGAAAGGAGAGGTGTTTCTAGGAAATGATTTCGGGCGGGGGAAGGGGTGCATAAATGGTGGACCCAGGGCCAGGAAGTAGCCAGGGCACCGATGCCATCAGGCTAGGATACACCCTCTGGTCAGCTCCCTACTATCAGACTAGAACACACCCTCTGGTCAGCCCCAGATATCATTGATTAGAATACATTCAGGTTGACCCCCTCCAACCACTGAGACCCGCCCTCTGGCCCCTGAGGCCCCCTCCTGTCCCTAAATCCCCCCTCTATCCCCTGAGATCTCTCTCCAGACCCTAAAACCTCCCTCCAGTCCCTGAGACCCCCCATTTGGCCACTGGGACCCCCCCTTCGGCTACTGAGCCCCTTCTCTGTCCACTGATGTCCCCCTCCGGCCCCTGCGAGACCCCTGCTCTGGTCACTGAGACCCACCTCTGCCAGCCCCCTTGCCTCCCACCAGTGCCACTCTTGGTGCGTCATCGGATCCCACCCACTTCTTGTGACGTTTCTAGAGGACTCGCCCTTTGTGGAAACTCCCAGCTCCACCCCTGCCCCTGTGGCCGGACCCCCGCCTGCCCCGCCCTGCCAGCCTTGCCTGCACCCTGCCTTGGCTGCCTCTGAGCTCGTGCACGCCCAGGTCTCAGGGCACACAAGGAACCCGCCGCCCCTTCTCTGCTGTCGGGACGCGTCCCACTCAGTGACTCCCCTTCTTCCCCCTGCATCCCCACCTTGCTGTACGCAGGGCGTGCTACTGGGGCATTCTCGGTCACTATCGGACAGAATCTTCAGGGTGCCACGTTGAGGGCTGACAGATTTCAGCGTGCAGACACATTCCCCAGTGATCCTGCTGAAACGCAGGTTCTGGGGCTTGGGAGCAAACTCAGACGCCAGGAGCACGTGCCTGGCCATGGGCCAGACCCCAATTCAGTTGTGCCTCACCCCCAAGTCCCAGGGGGCATAGCCCTGATGATCCCCCAGCACTGCTGGGATGGCTCGGGTGGTCCCTTGCACGGCTGCATCCAAGTGACCCCACATTGCTGGGCCCCAACATTGGTGCCTCTAGCCCTATTGGCTGAGTAGCATGAGGCACAGCCCCCTGGGACCCTGGTGCTATTTGGGACCCTTCCACTGCCCCTCCCCACACTGAAAAAAAAAAAATTATTGTAGGTGCTGACTCAGCAGATATCCCATAGCTGAGTGAGACTTTGCATTCCCACCACTCAGATGATATAAATATACTGCCCCCCCCCACACACTTGAACTTCTGTGTTCTTTTCTGTATTCCTTTCTTTTCTTTAAACTTTATTTTATTTATTGGGTTCATTTGTTTTGGGGGCCATACCAATCATGTCCATGGCCTACTTACTCCTGGCTCTGCACTCAGGGGTCACTCCTGGCAGTGCTTGGGGCACTCTATGGGGGTCCAGGGACTGAAACCAGGTCAGCCACATGCGGGACCAGTGCCCTCCCCTGCTGTACTATTGCCCTGGGTCCCCACTCGTTCTGTTCTGTCCTTCCCTGCTCTCCCTGCGTGCTTCCTCCCAGTGGGACTTGATGAGCAGGTGGAACCTGCCCAGTTGACCGTGGGCTCTGTGTGAGGAACACTGTTCCCAGCAGCTCCCGGGGGCTGGCGGGAGCACCTCAAACAGCGTGGCGATCCTGGGGGCTTCCGTGGCTGGGAGTTGGGGAGTCGAGCCTGAGTGGGGAGAGGACCGCTTTCCCTGTCGCTCAGCTGTGCGTCTCCGTGTGCCTTCTCCAAACCTGTGGAACCAGGATCTCGGGTTAAGGCTCATTTACCTGTGGCGACTTGTCAGGGCCACCGAGCAAGTCCTCATCCCCACCCTTCTCAGCCCTTCTTGGGGAACGCTTAGCTGTCCTGTGATTCGGTGGGTCCACCGGGGTGGAGGGCAAGGGCTCGGCTTAGGAGCTGCTTTCGGTAGAGGATGTACCGATTGGCTCGGCGGAGCTCGGCACAGAACCCTCCGGAGGGACTCTGTTTTACAGCAGGTCTTTCATCTTTAATTCAGTGCCACCGACCTTGCGTGAGCGACTTGACATCAGCCAGGACAGGCTGACCGCTGTGTAACAACAGCTACCCAGGGACAATACAGCTTTGTTTCCTGCTCAAGTCACCGATCAAAACTGAGTTCCCAGGTGGCTCCACGCCAGGCTTTCAGGAACCCAGGCTTTCCTGAACCCCGTGGGAAGGTGGGGTCAGGTGACCTCATCTTCCAGGGACCCCTGCATCCTGCCAGCAGGGGAAGGAAGGGGGAGTGAGGAGAACTGCAGGGGGAACATTCTGAACAGTCTGGAGGAGGCATCCCTCCTGCTCACATTCCACCGGTCAGGATTCGGTCACATGACTGCACACCCCCTCAAAGGGGGCTGGGAAGTGTAGTCTTGAGGCGTGTGCTGTGATGGGCAGGGCCAGCCCATGAAAATAATTAATGTTTGACACAGTAAGTAGAGAGTGCAGAGGGCTGGAGCTTATGCCTGGCACACGTAGGGCCCCGGTGAGATTCCTGGCACCACCTGACTACCTTGACCCCACCAGGTCAGAGCTAGAAGCCCCCCTCATGATTGGGGTGGCCCCAAAAACCAAACATAAAGGACAGATGCAAGGAGGAAGAGAAGCACGTCTTTTTCCCCAAAAGCATGAGCACTTTGGAAGGAAAACCCAAAGTGCTGGATCACAGGCTTAGCACGGTGGAGGCCCAGGGCTTGGTCCCCTGAGCCCTAAGCCAGAGCACCACTGGGTGTGACCCCAGAACCAAACAATAAAAGTCCCAAGAGACTGCTTCTGCCGCCACTGCATGAAAGCACTTTCCATGTTCATTTGCTTCTTAAACACGAGCAGCTCTGGGGAAGGAGAAAATCAGGCTTGACGGCTCTGCTGCGGATGAGTAACTGAGGCCCAGGAAGTTCCGTCGCAACAGTCACTCCAGGTCACCGGTGGCACTTTCCCAAGTGCCTGCTCCACATGGAGCCCGTGTCAGCATTTCCCAGGCGGAAAGAGAAGCAAGACCCCTGCTTGGGTTGCCCAGCAAGTCCTTGGCAGGGCAGAGCCGGAAGCTTCCTCCAGGACGCCCATCCCGAGCCCCTTCTCCAGAGGTGTGAGTCTGTGTGCAGGGCTGAGCAGGACGAGCCTCCAGCCGGGTAGTTGCAGGGGGAGCTGCTGGCTGGACACTGGCGGGCTCCAGGAGGTCCCCTCTGAAAGTGTCACCCCCCCCTTTCTTTGCTTAGAGCAGATCTCAACCCAGGCCCCACGTGTTCCGATAAAACCATCCCTGTTGGCTGCCGTGTGCCTGATGAACCACAGAGAACCCAGCGGCCTGTGACCCACGCTAGGCTTGGGCACACCAGCTGGGCGCTGCCTGCCAGCCCCCGCCAGCCTCGGACCCCTCCCATAGGTGCCGCTGCATTTGTCTCCCTGCTGCCTGCTGGCCTCGGGGCTCCGCTCCTTAGGCACCTGCCCGGCACTTGGGTCACAGCCTGGCAGCATGACCAGAGTGCCAGTGGGGACAGTCATGACACTTAGCAGCCAACGTCTGTGGGCGCGGAGTCCAGGCCAGGCTCTGGGCCAAGCTCATTACACACAGGCTCTCCTCTAATCCTCTCGCCTACCCCAGTGGGCGAGTTTGGTCACTGTCCTAGTTTACAGAGAAGGAGATGGCTTTGAATCCAGATCGAACTGTGCTCCATGGATTCTGTGTGAGAGAGGGACGGGCAAGAGAGGCATAGGGAGACGCGTTGAGAGAATGCAGAGGGAACACAGAGCTTTGCGTGTGCCATGCAAGTGCTTCACCTCTGAGCCACCGCCCCCCCCAGTCCTGTTTGTTCTTTGTACTTCCCTCCGTGTCGGGTAGGTGCATCTCTGTATTCAGAAAAAGGTAATATATGAACAAGTACATTATCTTTTAACAGTTATGTGTTGTCTTAATGTGTATTAGCATGGTGGGGGGTTCCTGTGTCCCCCAAGGTGCATGTGTTGGAGTGCTAACTTACAGTACCTTGGAGTCTCACCTTACGTGGAAGTGTTTGCAATGGGATCATCCTGGGGTGGGAGGAGGGGTCCCCTGGAGAAGCTGATTGGCACTGAAGGCAGAGATCGTGGTTAGGCAGTCCTCACAGAAGCCCGGGAGGAATGTTGGTAGGTGTGTCCAGAGCCTGCCATGGGACCCCCCCACTCCCCTCTCCCTGGACCTGCTCAGACCCATGGTACAGAAGCCCCGCTCCTGGCCTGTGCAAATGTGCATAGCCCACCCCCACCCCTAGGCTTCTCATTTAGGTCTATGTTAACTCTAAAATGTAATGAGTTTGCAATACATGTGAAGGTAATACACACACCAATAATAGCATAATGGAGGGGATGGGACGGTAACTACATAAGAGTATTTTTATCTCTATCTCAGTGAGTTAGGGTAGTATGAGTCAAGTCAAGAGTTGATTCTGGTCACATAAGATGTGTGTGTAACCCTTCAGAAATGACGAAAAGGGGACAGAGAAATAGTCTAGGGGGTAAGATGGTCGTCTTGTGTGCAGCTGACCCCCCTCTGACACCCCGCTATGGTCCCCCGACCGTTGCCAGGAGTGGTCCCTGAGCACAGAGGAAGAAAGAAAGGAAAGAAGGAAGAAGGAAGAAGAAGGAGGGAGGGAGGATGGAGAAAAGGAAGGAGTGTAATGGGACACTCATTAAAGGAATCAAACTCTTAGTTTAGGAAACAAGAGCTCTAGAGGCTAGAGTACATCCGACTACAGACTTTAAAGACACCGTTAATAAATGAAAGATGTTCCCTATCCACACCGTGGATTGTACTCAGAGGGGGATGCTCTGTGGAGCATTGTGTGCAGAGCCTGTGGATTCCGGTCACACCTCAGCAGGTTCCGACGCAGACATCCACAAGCCGATCCCGACATTGATAGGAGACTTGAAGGGACTTTGAGTGATCCAAACAACCCTGGAAAAGAAAAACAAGGCCGGGGGACGTAAACTTCCTGATTTCAAGACTTAATACATCAAGAGAATGACAAGACAAGGGGCCGGCAGGAAGAAAGTATTTGCAAAAGGCAGAGCTGATAAATGACTGCGGTCCTAAACAAAGAACTCCTGAAGCTCTCAAAAGAAATCTCTGGAAAATATACAAAACCCCCTGGACTGTAAGAAAATGAGGAGATGGGGAGAGAACTCAATGGATGTAGCACTCGTGGTGCTTACAGGAAGCCCGAGTGTAACCCCTGGCTCCTCCTGGTTTTCTGAGCACTGCTGCAGAGTAGCCCCGAAGCACCGAGAAAGGAGTAGTTCCCCCACAACACACATTGCCTCTCCACTGGCATGCCCCCAACTCTCCACCCCAACCCCCAGTCTAAAAAGGAAAACAAACTTGATTAATATAAACAGGCAAGGATCTGAGAGAAAGTCTTGGATTGACATGTAAGAGATAGCAAGTTAGCTTATCGCCCTGGTGCCAAGGGGCTGCGGGGAGAGCACAGCAGGTGAATCCTTTGCACGCAGCCACCCCTGGCTCCATCCCCGGCATCCTAGATAGTCCCCCGAGCCCTGCCAGGAGTGATCCCTGAGCACAGACCTAGGAGAAACCCTGAGCACCACCGATGGGCCCCAAACAAAAACAAATTAATTAAAATTTAAAGTTATTTAGCATTCTGTCAGTCAGGGATTGCAGACTGATGGAACAGTGGGCTTCTGCTATGCACCTGTATTAGAAAACTGGAAATCCCAAAACAGCAGCCACGTCAAGTGAGTGAGGGTATGGGACCACAGAACCTTCCTTCATTGTTAGTCAGAGTGACGAATGACACAACGCCTTTGGAAGAAGACAGTTGGTAGTTTGTTTTTTTTTTTAACCAAAGTAAACACACTCTCTTGGGACTGGAGTGATAGCACAGTGGGTAGGGCATTTGCCTTGCACGCGGCCGACCTGGGTTCGATTCCCAGCATCCCATATGGCCCCTGAGCACCACCGGGGGTGATTCCTGAGTACATGAGCCAGGAGTAATCCCTGTGCATTGCCAGGTGTGACCCAAAAAGAAAAAAAAAGTAAACACACTCTCACCAAATGATTTCAGTAAATCCCCTTCTTAGTATTTGAGCCGACTCCGTAAGTTCATACACCATACACACCACCGAGCAGAATGGTTTATAGCCGCTCTGCGCATCTTTGCCCCAAATACGCAGGCTGCCCCTCCCTGATGTCCCTTGGCAGGACAAGAGAAAATAAACCGACCTATGTTCAGACAATGGGATACTATTCAGTACTTTAAAAACAACGCATCAAAAAAAAAAAGCAGAAGAAGAAGAAGGAAAAACCAATAAACCAAAAGCCGTGAAAAGAGGTGGACCCTTTTGTGTGTGTGGTGAAGGAAGTCACCGGAGACGATAGGATGCCAACACTCAGCCTCCTGTGGAACGCTTTGGAGACCGCAGAAGCTTTGAGGGTAGGAAGAGAGGTGGGACAGGTGAGCAGAGCAGGACTTTCGGGCAATGAGACGATTCTGCATGGTCTAATGACGGGTCCATGTCACGATGCATTTCTCACAACCCCAAGGATGCCTGGCACCAGGTGCAGCGGATCCAGTGGGAATCACGTGCGTGGAGCCAGAGCTGCAGGGTGGGTTTCTCGTGGGGTGGGTTTTTCTCGGCAGCAGCGGCTGCACCAACCGCTCTGGCCTGGGATTCCGAGCGGGAGGAGGCTCGGGAAGGCCGTGAGCTTGCGGGGCAAGCCAAGAGCTCTGCGCTTCCGTTCAGTTTTTTTTTTTTCTTTTTGGGTCACACCCAGCGATGCTCAGGGGTTACTCCTGGCTCTGCACTCAGGAATTGCTCCGCGAGCCAGACACTGACCTAAAGAAGAAACTGTTTGAAAGAAGAGTTAGAAATAAACGCTCGACTACATTGGGACAATGATCCAGATGGGGTGGTCCAGACCGCAAGGGGATGTGCAGGCAGAGGAAAGAGCAGTGGCAGCTGGTTGGTCCCGCTGTCGTGCTGACCCTTCCCTGGACCAGTGGGTCTTACGGTGGCACGGAGGCTCTGCCCGTTGGGCATAGTGGAGGTGGCATTTAGTGACAGGTGTGGCTGGGTTTGGCCCCTGAGGGCTGGGGAGGAGGGGACACACCCTCAGGGCACGTCCTTGCATCAGGTGTGCTCACCCAGAGGTGGGAGAAGACAGTGTCACCGCAGACCCATGACGGAGACCAACGCAAAGTATCCTCCCAGAGGCCTTTGCAAAGGAAACTGGGTCAGGGTACCAGCTGGTGCCCGCGGCCTCAGAGGCATCGCTGCTGGGCAAGTGGCTTCACGGCCTACTGGGGACCTTTCACGAACAACTTCCATTCAAACAGGATCCCATTCCTTCCGCCTCGCCGTTCCTCCTCGCCCTGGACGTGGGCTTCTCAGTCTCTCCTCCGGGCACGTTTCCATAAACTTCCGGTGGGGCCCAGGAAATAGCATGATTCAGGAAACTGCATTACAGCACCTGCTCGGCCCTCCCTTCCCCCCCACTTCCCCGTCCTCCCCCAGGACTCCAGTATGAGTAGGCTTCGAACTACGCTTGAGAACCGTTTTTGGTCCAGAACAGTCTGCCTAGCAATGGACACGGACCACCTTGTAACGTTCACTTTCTAGTAGCCACTGAAAAATGTAAAAGAAAGGGCCGGAGACAAAGCACAGTGTGGGGAAGGGAGGGGTACGGCACTTGCCCCGACCCCAGTTCGGTCCCTTGACATTGCATATGGTCCCCCAGAACCATCAGAAGTGACAGTTGAGCACAGAGACAGAAGTAAACCCTGAGCACCACCAGGTGTTCCCTCCCCAGCCCCTGTCCCAAATGTAAAAGAAGGACTGAATGGGTCGGAAAAGTAACTCAGCAGTTGTGAATTTACCGTCTGTGTGTCAGGGCCCGGTTGCATCCCTGACAAATGCCTTTCCTTGGGCCAGCTGGGTGGACTCGGCACATGCCATGCATAAGGAGCCCTGATCACCAAGCCAGGAGTAACCCCCAATTATCACTGGGTGTGGCCCAAAAATCATAGAAGGAGAAGGAAAAGGAGGAGGAAGGAGGAGGAGGAGGAGGAGAAGAGAGATGCTCAAAGGATGGAGCACAAGCTTTGTCTGCGGGAGGCCCAGGCGTGACCCCAGCCCCCCAGCCCTGAGCAGTGTGACCCGTGTGGGCGGAAACCGAAAAACAAGCAAAAGCAGGTGACTCTAGTTTAAGTGTTCCTGTTGCACCTGATATTTCAACATGAAATCAGCACAAAAATTGTCAAAGAGAGATTTGTGGGGGTGTGGACCCATGATAGATTTTGCAACTCTAGTTCATATTTGATATTTCCAGCACTGTGTATTTTCCTTGCTTCATTATCTTGGTGCTTGTTAAAAAAATAGACATTACAGAATTGTAGTCTCACTCAAGAATTTCTGCTTGTGGTGCTCAGGGGACCATACAGGATGCTGGGGACCAAACCCAGGCTGGCCACATGCAAGGCCACCTGCAAGGCAAGTGGCCCTACCCACTGGGTTATTGCTCCAGCCCAAACACTCTTCCCAGATGATTTTTTTTTTGTTTTTTTTTTTGGGTCACACCCGGCGATGCACAGGGGTTACTCCTGGCTCATGTACTCAGGAATTACTCCTGGCGGGGCTCGGGGGACCATATGGGATGCTGGGAATCGAACCCGGGTCGGCCGCGTGCAAGGCAAACGCCCTACCCGCTGTGCTATTGCTCCAGCCCCCTTCCCAGATGATTTTTAATGAAATTTTCTATTGTACTTAACACTCTGATCCTTTGAGTTCAATGCCTCTTTTTCTTTTTTCTTGTTTTTTAATTTCTGCACCACCTTTAAAGACTAGATTAGAATGTGTTTCATAATTTCCATTTTTTAAATGGATGTATCAGATCATAAAGTGTGGACTGATTCTGAAAAAATGCTTCGTTGTATAAAAATCAACTAAGTGTTAAAAATATATATAATTGCAGTCCCTACTATAACATGTCAGATCAGGTTTTTAATGGTCTTTCTTTTC
>JASTTN010006722.1:27232-67687 GCA_030324115.1 Sorex maritimensis
AGGGGTCACTCCTGGCTCTGCACTCAGGAATTACTCCTGACAGTGCTAGGGAACCATATGGGATGCTGGGATAGAACCTGGGTTGGCCATATGCAATGCCATTGCCCCGCTGTATGCTAACTCTACAACCCCTACTTGCATATTTTATAGGGGTCACCCCAGCAGTGTGGGGGGGAGGGGTGTGGCTACTCATCTATGCCATTTTGACCCATCTCTAAGTACCTCTCGTGTTTTTCCTAGTGAAAAAAAAAATGTTTTCCCCTGTTTTTTGTTTGTTTGTTTGTTTTTGGCTTTTTGAGTCACACCCAGCAATGCTCAGGGCTGACTCCTGGCTCTGCACTCAGGAATTACTCCTGGCAGTGCTCGGGGGACCATATGGGATGCTGGGAATCGAACCTGGGTCGGCTGCATGCAAGGTAAACACCCTACCCGCTGTGCTCCAGCCCCCAAAGTTATTCTTGACTGGGTTTCAGTTATAATGTTCCAACACTCCCTCTTCATCAGTATACGTTTCCCACCACCAACATGCCCAGTTTCCCTTCTGCCAACCCCCACCCCAGCCTGCCTCTATGAGATACTTTCCTTCTCTCTCTCTCTCTCTCTCTCTCTTTTTCTGTCTCTCTGTGTTTCTATCTCTGTCTCTGTCTGTCTGTCTGTCTCTCCTTTAATTTTGGTTTGCGATGCAGGTACCGAGAGGTCATCATGTTTGTTCCTTTACCTCCTCTCAGCATCAGCTCTTACCCAGAGTGATCGTGTCCAACTATCATTGTCCTAATGGTCCCTTCTCCATCCCAGCTGCCCTCTCCTATGATCTTACTTTAAATATTGAGGCAAAATTAGTCTGCAGCAGTGGAAAATGACTCTTAGGGCTACCGTGTTACCATTCCACATCCACCACCAAAGTGCCAATAACCGTCCACCTCTGTCCACTGCTCCCCCTCTCCCCTAGAGTCCCTCAATTCTCCTATCAGCCTGCAGGGATGTTTTCATTGGCTATTGCCTGTCCCCTTGCTTTGTTTCTTTAATACGACTTATGAGTGAGATCATACTGTATTTCTCTTTTTTCTTCTGATTTATTTCATTTGGCACAGCACCCTCCAGTTCCATTCATGTTGCCATAAAAACCAAGATTTCATCTTGTATTGGAGTTGCGCGTGCACATGTGTGTGTGTGTGTGTGTGTGTGTGTGTGTGTGTGTGTGTGATACACCCCAGGTTCTTTATCCACTCCTCTGTCGCGGGGCCCATAACTTGTTTCCAGACCTTGGCTGTTGTAAGCAGAGCTGCCGAGAGCCTAGATTTGCGTGTATCTTCCTTAGTTTTCCTGGGTACGTGCCTGAAAGTGGAGTCCATGGGTAGTAGGTGCTGTCTTTGATCTGTGGAGAAGTCTCCATACTGCTCCTCCTAAGGCCAGAACCAATTCCTATTTCCGCACACAGTGAGGTTTTTTCCACATCCCCGTCAGCATTTGTTGTTTCTGGGTCTTTTTGACAGAGACCATTCTCCCTGGTGTGAGGCCGTATTTCATCGCTGTTTTGCACTTCCCCCCTGGTAGTCAGTGATAATGAGCCCCCTTTTCCCCCTTGTGCCTCCGGCCATCTGTGTTTCTTCTTGGTGAGTGGTTTGTTCATCTCATCTCCCCGTTGTTGGAGGGGGGCTGTTGTGTTTTATATATTTGCATTTTATAGAGTCTAACTATAAGCCCTTTGTCAGAAGTATGGTGTCTGAACTGTTTTCTCCCATTCAGTAGGTTATTTGTATCACCTGTATCACTTGTCTTCCTGTTGATCTTCGATTTGCTCTAGCAGGCGCCAGTAACGTCTCCATTTGTCCCTGTCGCGTGCTAGTGTAGCCCAATGATATCTGCTCACTCCAGGAACAGGAAGAACCTCAATAGGTTACTTACTTATATTTTTATTTGCTATTCCTCAGGCCCACAAATGTAGGCCCTCAGACCCCTTCCCAGATCTGCTGAGTCAAAGCATGGCTTTCACCTGCTGCCAGGTGCTTCTGGGGGCCGTGGACAGCCACGCCCCAGCTCCTCCGTGTCTGGGCTGTGATTCCATTTTGTTCTTTTTTTTCCCCTTCTCTTTGGGTCACACCCAGTGATGCTCAGGGGTTATTCCTGGCTCTGCACTCAGGAATTACTCCTGGCGCTGCTTGAGGGACATATGGGATGCCAGGGATTGAACTCGGGTCGGCCGCATGCAAGACAAACGCCCTACCCACTGTACTATCACTCCTGCCTCTCCATGTTGTTCTTGTGCCCATCGAGAAGGCACGGTGGGTGGCTTGGGAGGCAGCAATGAATGTGTGGCCCCTCCCCGCCCCTCCCTGCACCACACTCCCTGTGAGCATCGTTGAACTGTTGGTCTGAGAAAGAGTTTCCAGAGAACAAGCTTATGTTCCAAGCTGGTCGCCAATTGAAAGCTTCTGTAGACGAACCCCTTTGGGTCTCTGAGGGCTGGGGCCACCTGGCTGAGCTCCACAACTTGTTGTGTCTAGCTGGCCATCGAGCTTCAGGAGCAAAGTGTTTCAGGTGAGGCCAGTCTCTCCTCAAGGATGCAACTTCTGGGCCGGCCTCTCTCCTCAGCCATCTCTCTCCTCTTCCTCAGTTATCATTCTCCTCTTCCTTGACCTCTCTCCTCAGCCATTTCTCTCCTCATCATCGGCCTCTCTCCTCAGCCATTCCTCTCCTCTTCCTCAGCCTCTCTCCTCAGCCATCTTTCTCCTCTTCCTCAGAAGTGCAGTGCAGCATTGCTCAGAGAGGCGAACCGTCCACCTGTTTCCCCTCAGTCTTCTTCCAGAGAGGACTGAAGCTAAGCTAAACAGATTTCGAGGTGAAACTGAACGAGTAGAGTATTAAAGAACTGTACATATGATGCACACCAGACATGTTCCTGACAGCAATGGTGCATGGACTCGTGAAAGCCACGCAAACACTCTACAGTGGGAGAGCCGGTCACTAAACTCCTCACTGAGACTCATCGAGGCATTGAAATGGCCTTGCGCATGTAAAAATGCTGCTAGAGGTCCGACTTTAGGGGAGAGACTCTCCAAACAATAATAGTGAGTTTTGGGGCTGGAGTGATAGCACAGCGGGTAGGGTGTTTGCCTTGCACGCGGCCGACCCGGGTTCAAATCCCAGCATCCCATATGGTCCCCTGAGCACCGCCAGGAGTAATTCCTGAGTGCAGAGCCAGGAGTAACCCCTGTGCATGGCCGGGTGTGACCCAAAAAAAGAAAAAAAATAATAGTGAGTTTTGTTGAAATATTGAATGCAATCAAAGTGAAAGTAAAGTGAAATTTATTAGTTACACAGGTGGGGGGGCTAAGGGGGGGCTAGCGGCGTGGAGGGGGCTAGGGGTGTGGAGGTGCGGGGTGGAGCTATACTGGGATTCTTGGTGGTGGAATATGTGCACTGGTGAAGGGATGGGTGTTTGAGCATTGTATAACTGAGACTTAAACCTGAAAACTTTGTAACTTTCCACATGGTGACTCAATAAAAGAATTAAAAAAAAAAACGCTGCTAGAGACACTTCTAACAGGACATAATGAGTCCATTTGCTGTGGAAGAATGTCTGGAGCGGGTGGATGCCCACCCAGTCAAACGCTTTTTCCTCAGGGAGGGACAATGAGTGAACTTTACTCTCTTGTTGACCTCCCACTGTTTCTGCCATTTCTAGTATTTCCCTCGGTGAACATGAGTTGCTTATGTTCTCACAAAGATAAAGATTACTATGACCAGAGCGATAGGACAGGGAGGAGAAAGACACTTCCCTTTCAGGAGGCCAACCTGGGTTCGATCCTCAACATCCCATATGGTCCCCCGAGCACTGCCAGGAATAATTCCTGAGTGCGGAGCCAGGAGTAAGCTCTGAGCACCCCCAGGTGTGGCCCCTGAACAAACAAAAGATAAAGATGACCAAATCGATTCGGGATGAAGGAATTAGGAAAGAAGAAAGTGGGTTCTACTCTGCATTTGGAATTATTAAATAAACCAAAGATCCTCAGTACCGGTGTATAGTGTTCTGGCTTGATGGCTGTAGTTATAAGTAGCTGACAATTATTTAATGAGCGGGGATCAGGAGAGAGACGGACATTCTTCTAACATGAGGGCTTAAGTGCTCAGGAACCAGCGTTTGTTCCGTTTCAGTCTGTGTTCTGGGAAGCGAAAGTTAATAATGGTGCCGTCTCTGTCTTGCTTTGCTCGGCTCTGACAGCAGCCGGCCCTTCTCGTGTGTGCTCCCAGTGGCCTGTGATGGAGAACAGCAATTATGCCAAGGAGACTCCTTAAGCTGTGGGTTAGAGCTGGCCGGGTGAGGGGGGGGTGAATGGATGGGTGGGTAGTTGGGTGGGTGGCTGGCTGGATAGACAGATAGGTGTGGCTGGGTGGTACTGGATGGAGGGTGGGTGCATGTTGGAGAATTGCACATAGGTGTGCACACATGGAAAATTAAGCCTGGATCACTGTTCGTCACCCACGGTGCTATACTTTGGCCCCAGCCACCCTGCGCGGACTCCTCACCAGTCCTGCTACCGTCTGTGTCCTACTGCCTACTCTCCTGTAGGCTCTGAGCCCTCCGCACTCCCGGCCTCCTTGCCTCGTGCGGGGCCCCTTCCTCTCTCCATTCCACCGGCTTTCCCAGCCACTTGCTCCTCCATCTCCCTTGCCCAGAGCATGCGCTCCTGGCTCTGATCTCTAAGGGCCTTCCTCATCCCTCTGCGGTTTCTCGAGACCAACCCCTTTCCTTCCTTCCTTTCTTTCTTTCTTCCTTTCTTTCTCTCTCTCTTTCTTTCTTTCTTTCTTTCTTTCTTTCTTTCTTTCTTTCTTTCTTTCTTTCTTTCTTTCTTTCTTTCTTTCCTTCTTTCTTTCCTTTTTCAGATTATTTGTTTTGTTTTGTTTTTTTCTTTTTGGGTCACACCCGGCGATGCACAGGGGTTACTGCTGGCTCTGCACTCAGGAATTACCCCTGGCGGTGCTCAGGGGACCATATGGGATGCTGGGAATCGAACCTGGGTCGGCCGCATGCAAGGCAAACGCCCTACCCGCTGTGCTATCGATCCAGCCCCCCTTTTTTTTTTCAGATTATTGATGGCTTTATTTCATTCTTTCTCTTTATCTTTTCTCTTTCTTTTTCTTTTAATGAATCACCGTGAGATGCAGTTACAGACTTACAAACCTTCGTGCTTACGTTTCAGTCATACAGTGATGGAGTACCCATCCCTCCACCAGTGCCCATTCTCCACCACAATTGTTCCCAGTATCCCACCCCTCTTCCCCCCCCAGCCCCCCGCCTCTGTGGCAGGCACATTCCCTTTTACTCTCTCTCTCTCCTCTTAAGTGTTATGGTTTGCAATACAGATGCTAAGTGGCCATCATCTTTGGTCCATAGTCTACTTTCAGCTCGGATCTCCCATCCTGAGCGTCATTCACTTACTTGTCCCTTCTCTATCCCAGCTGCTTTCTCCCCCAGCATGGGAGGCCAGGTTCTAAGCCGGGAAGCCATCCTCCTGGCCCTTGTCTCTCTTGTCCTTGGGTGTCAGTCTCCCATTCTGAGGCCACCCCCTTTTCTGCCTGGCCCCTTCCCCTGCTGCTGTGCTTTCCCTCTTGGCCCTTCCGCACTGCTTCTCACCTCCAGCAGAGCCGAAACTCCCCGAGGACGAGGCCTGGTCGCTTCCCTCCTGCCCAGCGCTCGGAGCACGCGTCCCTGCTCTTCCTCCCGTGACCACGGCACAGAGCCTGGCGGCACACACACAGCTGGGCCAGCTGGGCTCCGTCTCTGTGTCCCCACCCAGCTGCGGCCCCCGCCTGGGCCTTGGGAGGGAGCGTAACCACATGGACAGGGGCCACGGCCTCCTCCATCCTGTCTCCCGTGTGTTTTTCCAGTTTATATAGAATTTTAGCCTAGAATAGCAGATAGTGGGGGGAAATAAAAACACTCGTTTCTCCAGAATTTTGGAAACTTCCAACGCATCCATCCCTGGAAAAACCAGCTGCCCCCTCGGGGTGGGATGACCGGACACGGAGGATGAGGGGAGGGAGGATGAGGGGAGGATGCGTCTTCCAGCGCCGTGGCTGGATATGGTTTTGCGATGGAAAGAACATCTGGGTCTGTCCCCCGAGAGTGATGCGGAGGGTGGGTGGTCTGTCTGGAGTATCAGGTGGGGCTTCCCCATCTCAGCTGGGAGAGGCAGCCCCCGCCCTCCCCCACAGCAGGGGATGATGAAAGAAGCCTCTGGAACCCTTGCCTCCCCCAGCCTCGTCTCCAGACACCCACTGCCCCGGCTCAGTCACCCCCTCTTGGCTGCTTCCAGAGCTCGGGCCGCTCCTCCCTCTCATGCCCCATGTGGTTTGTTAATCGTGTGTGAAATGAGGGCTCGGAGGCCTCACTCATCCGTGTGAGGACAGGGGGGCCGGGGAGGAGAGGGGGCGGGGTCCCCGAGCACCACTCGCGACTGAACCCCGTTCCTCTGTCTGGCTTCTCAGATGCAGCTTCTGGATAAGTTTCCCATCGAAGGTGGCCAGAAGGACCCTAAGCAGAGGATCATCCCCTTCCTCCCAGGTAAGCTCTGGGTTCCAGACGTGCAGAAAAGGGGAGAAGCTCCGAGCAGGCCTGGCCGAGGCCTCTGCTCATGGCTCCCTCCCCGGGGAGTGGGAACCCCAGCGCCCGGAGAGCGGCGGGGGGGGGGCCTCTCACACCCTTTGTCTGGGGGTCATCTCTGCTGCTCCCGGCCTGCTGACTGCCAAGGGTGTGGCCCGTTCTGGAACTTGGTTTGTTCTTTCCTAGCAAGCACCAAGAGGGCAGGAGCAATAGCACAGCAGGTAGGGCGTTTGCCTTGTACGCGGCCGATCCAGGTTCAATCCCCGGCATCTTCTATGGTCCCCTGAGCGCTAGCAGGAGTGATTCCTGAGTGCAGAGCCAGGAGGAACCCCTGAGCATCGCCGGGTGTGACCCCAGAGACAAAAGTGAACAAACAAACAAACAAAAAAACAAACCCAAAACCAAAAAGCACCGTGAGCACGAGGTCTCCTCAGCGAGGTTGAACTCCTGACAGGGACCCCGCGGGTCGTCATAGGGACCCCGACACCTCTCTCCTCGGTGCCTCCCGCACCTGACCCCACACATCTGAGCCTCCAGGAGGGACCTGAGCCAGCCCGGGAGCTGGCAGACCAGGGTTTGAACCCGGGTCCGCGAGGTCCTGAAGGCTGTTTGTGGCCAGCAGATCCGGCAACATGTTGATTCTGTCTGTGGTGAGAAGAAGCTGCTCCAACCGGGGTACTCTAAACTGGCATCGAGAGGGACTGGCGGACAGAGTGCATTTGATTGCTACTCGGGCACATAACTCCAGAATGAGGCGAGCGTTATCTCTTGGTTTGGGGGGTAAAGGTGTCGGGGTTCGGGCTGGAGCAATAGCACAGCGGGTAGGGCGTTTGCCTTGCACGCGGCCGACCCGGGTTCGATTCCCAGCATCCCATATGGTCTCCCTGAGCACCGCCAGGAGAATAACCCCTGTGCATCGCCAGGTGTGACCCAAAAAGCAAAAAAAAAAAAAAAGGTGTCGGGGTTCAGAGATGTTAAGTCACAGCCCCTGAAAGTGGCCGCCGAGGGAGGCGCTCAGCCTGCGCCCTGTGCCCTGGCCGCTGGCCGGCTCTCCACATCCCTGGCACCAAGCCCCAGCACTCCCCCGGCCTCTGTCCCTGCTTTCCTGCCCGACCCTGAATTAGAAGCTGGCTTCCAGAACAGCGGCCAGCGGTCAGGCCTTTGGGAAAGGGACCGGTCTTCACATCCTCCGTCCCTGGCACGCGGCCGGCCCACTGATTTGAAATCTCCCGCAGGGCACGTCCACGAGAGGCAGGCTCCTTGCCGGCGAGTGTGGCTCCGGCACCCACCAGCCTTCCGGCTGGCAGGGCCAGAGCGTGCCCCGCGGCCTGGCTCACCCCCGAGCCGGAGAGAGTTCCTGTAGCACCCCCCTGGGATGAGCCAGCCCCCCGCTGTCCGAGCAGGGGCCTCTGTCCAAGGGAGGGTGGAGGGCATCTGGCCCCTTCCCTGGGGGCCAAGACCTCGTCTCTGTCCTGCCTGGGAGTGAATGGGGGATGCGGTGGGGTGCGGTGTCCTGCCTGGCTGGACGCCCAAGGGATTTGCACTGTCTGATATCCAGTGTCATGACCTTTGATGTTGCTCTGGCTCGTGGAGGCCGCCCTGTCCAGCTGGACGTGTCCCAGCTGCCGGCGTAGCGTCCTGGCCTGGGGGCTGGAGGGCTCCCACTCTGCTCTGGGCCTTTGTCCCTGGGCCAGGGGACACCCTAACCTTCAGTCAGCGGGTGTTTAGGAGGCCCAGCCTGGGCTAGGCCGGGAGTAAGGGCCTGGGGTCGGTGAGCCTGGTGGGCAGGAGAGGGCTGGATCTTTCCTTCCTCTCAGGAAGCTCGGGCTGGTGGGAGATCAGATGTGCCCGGAGAAGCGGGCGGGGCTGCAGGTGTCCCCCTGGGTCACTGAATTCCCTTGCGTCATGGACAGAGGCAGAGGGGGGCAGCTAGGCCTCCCGGAAGTGGGGGGCTTGGAGGCCAGGTGGAAGCCAGGAAAACCCAAGTGGAGGCTTAGCCGTTTTGTCCCCACAAGGTCTTGATTTTGGGGTGCTGGATCATGATGTGCTCTTCCTGCCACACAGATGTGAGCCTGTGGGGGTGGGGGAGGGGGCTTCTAGGACAGCCCTGGGGGCACAGCTGATGTAAGTGAGAGAAAGCAGGGCCACCTAGGGCGGGAAGGATCTTGAGGCGGGAAGGATCTCGGACTCTTGTGGAGATAGGCCTGTTCATCTGTCAATCACACGCGAGCAGCAAATCCCGGTGTGTACCCTCCAGTGGAGGCTGTCTGGGGTGCAGGCCTGAGTTGGGGGTCAGCTCCTTTGGGTAGAAGTGAGTGCTCTGAGCAGCCCAGGACATGGTGGTGTTGAGGGGCAGCTGCCAGGTGGAGGTCTCCACTGCACATCTGTCAAAGACTTTCATGGCGTGGGGCTGGAGCGATAGTACAGCAGGTAGGGCGTTTGCCTTGCATGCACCCGACCCAGGTTCAATCCCTGGCATCTCATTTGGTTCCCTGAGCACCGCCAGGAGTGAGTGCAGAGCCAGGAGTAAGCCCTGAGCATTACTGGGTGTGATCCAAAAAGCAAATAAAAATATAAATAAAACAAATGAATATAAAATAATCTATTAAAAAAAAGAAAGACTTTCAGGGAGTTCCCACCTCAAACCTCCCAACACTTCTCCCAGGCTGGAATAAATTTCTTGGCCCTAGGGAACAAAGAGCTGCGGACCCCAGACCCTCCAGGCATTGTTGAGACTCAGGACCACCAGAAGATATATGGGGAAGGGAGGAGCCCAGTTTGGGGTGGGGGCTCCCCAGGAATGTCATCAGGGAAAGAAAGTCCCAGTGGGCTTAGGGTCAGGAAGGGACAGAGAATCACTCCCAGGCTCAGTACCCCGGAGGCGGTGGGGGTACCCTATTTGAGGAGGGAGACCCCCTCTTTTCTTCTCCCCCACGACTGGCGCGTGGGGGCCCATGCTCCTCCCCCTGTACCAAGCTCCGCCCTTCATTGCACCCCGTTGTGTGCCCCAGGGCCTCTTCGGGCCCCTCGGGGAGGGGCTCACCTGGGGGGCAGGCAGCATCCACCCCACTCCCGAGAGAAACACCAGAGCCACTGGCAGCCTGGCAGCGGGGACTCTGCCCACTGTGCTCGTCTCTGCGGTGGCCACAGTGGCCTCTGTGACACCATCTGTGCCCTTCGGGACCTCCACCGTGCCCAGGCTAGAGACCTGGAAGGTTCTGGCAGAGGACTTCCTCCTCACCCCGGGTCCCTCTCACCTCCATGGCTGTCTGGAGCGCTGAGAGGACCCAGTGCTGATGGGGGAGGGACAGCGGAGACCCAGCAGGGAGGGAGGCTGGGGGACTGGGTGGGACAGAAGAATGTGGCTTCCCTCACAGTGCAGCCCCTCTGGAGAGAGTAGCTCCTCACCCTGCTGGGGTGCTTAGGGGTGTTTCTGAGAGGCTCCACCTGGCCCCAGAATAAATGCCGGGGGCTGGGGCAGGGGGACTGGGCAGCGGGGCGGCGCCTGAAGTTCCATCCACTGAGGTCACCCAGGTTTCTGATTTCCTTTTCCTAATTGGGCCATGTTGCTTCTTATTACTGTAGCGGGACGGCAGGCCTAGATTTTGTGAGCACAGTCTTCATTGAATTATAAACTCCCAAGACTGGCTGTTCCGTTTCCTAGGCTGCGACGTGGAAGACAGTTTCTTCATGCTAACTCTGGGCCACGAGACTAAGCCCCCTGCATTCCTCCCACCCCACCGTCAGCCTGCAGGGCCCATCACCCAGCCCGCACACGGCCACCAGTGGCACTCTCCTCTGTGTCTGCACTATCAGGCCCAAGGAACAGCCCAGAGGGTCCCCCGAGCACCGCCAGGAGTGATTCCTGAGTGCAGAGCCAGGAGTAACCCCTGAGCATCGCCAGGTGTGACCCAAACAACAACAGCAACAACAAAAAGCCAGCCAGGACCCTGGCCCCACCTGGAGGCTAGTCCTGGGAAGTTCTGGGCAGACTCAG
This sequence comes from Sorex maritimensis, assembly GCA_030324115.1. NCBI lineage: Eukaryota > Metazoa > Chordata > Mammalia > Eulipotyphla > Soricidae > Sorex > Sorex maritimensis. The sequence goes on from JASTTN010006722.1 coordinate 37,834, forward strand.
TGGGGAGGAATCCCATCATCTGCCCTACGTGCTGATTCATTTTAAAGCAGCGTTGAGAGCCATAGAGGCAGAATAGAGCTAAGGCACTTGCCTGCCCGCAGCTGATCCCGTCTCCCAACACCACAGCCGGTACCCAAGCCATGGAGGAGTGACGCCTAATAAAGAGCCAGGAGCAGCCCCTGAGCACAACCAGGGGACCCAAAACCCCGTCAATGAATAAATTTTATCTAAAAGAAGCATGCAATAGGTTGGTTCTCTTGCAAAGCAGGATGCTTTGTGAAACACCTCGATCCTTCTCTCCTGGGTTTGCAAATGCACGTATACTTGGAGGCGCCTTCTGAGTCCTGGAAACAGACTTGGAGACGGGGCCCCAGCACTTGACCCCCGCAGAGCTGAGCTTCTCAGCCTCAGGACTGTGGGATCGGGACTCCAACCTCTACGCTCTGTGCAGGATGGTTGGCAGTGTGGCCCAGAATGAAGGAGGGCAAGAAAACATGCGACTCCTGGGTCGGAGACGACACTTGTTAGCTTGGGCACATCTGGATCAGCGCCCGCAGCCGCCCAGAGGGTCCCCCGGGCTGACCAAGCGGACCCCAGGCAGGGTTGCTGGTGTGGAGCAAAAGTGAATCCCTGCCACAAAGGGTTTGCTGGGACTGAGAAACGGCTCTGTGCAGTCTGTCCCACACATGCAGGGGAGGAGCCGGGGGTCTGGGAGCTGGGCAGGAAGCAACCCCCCTGCTTTGCCCTGGAGAGAGGAGCGATCCCATCCCAGGCCCCCAAGGTGAGCGGCCAGCCTGCTGCTTGTGCCACGTCTAGGCTCTCAGAGGGTGTTTGCCTTGGAAAGGATCTTCCAGAACAAAGGACAGTCGGGGTGGGGGCAGGGGGCTTGTCCCCTGTTGAGGAAATTTAGAGACCAGAGAGGAGGATCTCGTAATTTCCCTGCTGGGTTTTCCGGCCTTGTGGAGGGGTGGGCAGGAGAGGCGTCCTTCAGGACACCGGCTGAGCACGGTGGGCGCTGCCTCCAGCTGCCCGCTCGGAGAGCTCTGGTTTGCAAGGCCGGCTGTGGGAAATCCATCTCCTGTGGGCCATCCTGGGGCTGGAGTCCATTTCCTGTGTCCACGGAGCTGGCCAGCCCGAGGAGGCTCCCCGGGAGGAAATGGTCATTACAGAGTCAAGTAGGTTTGCTGCTGATGTCAAAAGCAAACCGCTGTGACCAGGGGCCCGGGGGCTTCAGAAGCCAGGCGGAGGGGCAGAGAGAGGTGAGGTCACTCTGCAGAGGCCGCTGGAGGCCCTTCCTGTTCGCGAGCCCTCCAGAAAACGCCTTCACCCGGAGTGCTGAGTCGGCGTTCCTCCTCTGCCTGCTTCTGGGTGGATGAGTCAGGGAGAAGCTGCCGGCTTGGGAAGCACACTAGGACCCTGATCAGAGCCAGTGTGGCCGGCCCCAGGGCAGCGGGTGGCCTCGTGAGGGCCTCTGGCCGCTTCCACGCCAGCTTTCCCGTTTGCTCTCTGGCCTGTTCCTGAAGACGTCTCTAGTGCCCGGGAGTGGTGATATGGGGACTTCCTCTCTCCCCCGCCCTCCTCCCCAAGCCCTAGGCTTCAGATCCGGTGTTTGTCACCGTGCAGAAGGAAGCAGGGGGGAGGGATGTCTCCTGCGGGACTGGCCCAAGCACGGAGCTGCCCTCTCCCTGGACGCTAGGTGTTTCGGGTGGTCTGCCGGGTGCCAACCTGTACGCCTGTCCCCAGGGGACTCCGCAAGTCACAGCAGGCTGTGGCTCAGACACGTGGCAGGGACTGCAGGCCCCCAAGAGCAAAGGCCTGAGCGGTTCCTGAGCCCCACCTCGTGCACGCCCCTCCCCCGCCCCATGACCAGGGATGGCAGAAAAGGACCAATGTGTGCAGTGGGGAAAGTGGGGTCTGGTTCTAATGCCAGGGTTTGTGGAGCTGGAGGAGATTACAGGCCCAGTGGCACCGGGCGCTGGAAATGCTGGGTCTGCTCTCACCCTAATTACTGCCCCTGGCCCCTCCCAATCACGCCCTCGCCCTGCCTCTGTCATCAGGTTCCCAGGGCCTGCTGGCAGCCAAGTTTTCCACAGGTGAGATGCCTCCTCCATTCCCCGCCACGGGTATTTATTGAGCACCTGCTGTGTGCCCGGCCCAGCTGCAGGCACTAAACACAGAGCCGAGGGTGAAGGAGCCCTGGGCCCATTCCCGGGAAATGTCCCATCCGGTGGGAGAGTCCGAGCACTGACAGCTCAGGAGCAGTTTCTAGAATGATCCAACATGGGGAAGACACGACTAGACCCTGTGGCTCGGGGCAGTTGGGAAAGGCCTCTTAGCAAAAGGGGACACTTGGACTGAACGAGGGTGGCTGGGTGGCTAAGGGTCCAGGGCGCCGGGCCGAGGGGACACTAGGAGGTGAGCCGCGTGGGACTGAGGGTTGGTGTTTGCAGAACAGCAAGATGAAGCAGGTGGGGTGCCAGGGCGCTGAGTTCCACAAAGAGGGGGGCAAATTAGGGTCACCTGGGTCCAGCAACTCCAAAACATGTGCCCAGTAGCAAAGCTGCTCTGAAGTGAGCGCTGTACATGCACCAGTAGAGCACCCATCCACATGCAGGTACACGCATGCACATGCATGCATGCACACAGGTACACAAATGCATGCGGATGCACACATGGAGGCAGGCACACACATGCATGCAGACACACATGTAGGCAGGCACACACATGCATGCAGATGTACACACAAATTCAGACACACATGTACACACACACGCACAGACACACACATGAATGCAGATGCACATATGTGCATGCAGATGCACACATGCAAGTATGCATGGAGCATGCACATACGCACACACATGCAGTCAGGTACACAGTGCATAGGCATGCATGCACTGTCACAGTCAGGCACGAGGCATGCACACATGCACACACATACACACAGGCATGCATACACGCACAAACATACATGCAGCCAGACATGCATGCAGTATGCAGACATACACATAGACATGCATGCCGTCAGGCACATATACACACATGCACACAGTCTTACATGTATGCAGTATGCAGGCATGCTTGGGTACAGGCACACATACATGCAGTCAGGTACTACACACATGACCACAGGCACGCATACACGTAGTCAGGCATTCCTGCAGTATGCAGACACATACACGCAGGCACACAGGCACTAATGTCTGCAGCCAGGCACTCACACACACGCATGCATGCAGAAGTTGCACCACTCAAGCCCACGCATGTGCTCCAGGGTCATGTCCTTGTCTGTCACGTGGGCCCATCACCGAGTGGGACTCAGCTCCAGCAGATTGATGCATGGAAAGTGCCCAGGGGATGGACAGTGGGTCCTTGGCTGCAGGACCCTGCACATGCGGGCCGCCTTCGCTGCCTCCTCCCCCTCGATGCAGTCCTGGCCCTCCTTACTGATTTCAGCCCTTGTTCTTTCTCTGCACTTCTTGTGTGGCAGCCAGAGCTTCCTCCTGAAGCACTGTGGTCCAGATGGAGGGTCGGGCGTAGGCGAGACTGGAGCCCAGCCACCCTAATGCGTGCAGGGCCACTGGCCTCCTAGCTCCCAGCCCCCTCCGGGGCCCTCTGCACTTGCTCCTCTGTGCCTCTGAACCCCAGGCCTTGCCCGTGCAAGGCAAATGCTCCACCACGAGCCCCCTCTCGGCCCCTTTTTCAGTCTGGAAAGTAATTGTGTATCAGGCCCCCCTGACCCTTTCTCACGTCAGTACCAGAGGAGTCAGATCATTTATTACAATGTATGTGTCCTTCTTGTCCTGGAGATCATTCTCAAAGGGCGTGAGCCTCCTGATCACCCCCCCCACCCCCACCCCCGGGCTCAGCAGAAACCAGACCACTGGGGAGGAGGAACCCAGCCAGGTGTGCGGGAGGGGAGCCGGCAGGAGAAGGGAGGTGGTGGGGGCTGAGACTCCAGGGCGAGCTCCCGGCAGGCTGTGCCGAGACCCAGCTCCGGACCCTTGTGAGAGCCGAGAGTCTAAGGAGGGGCCCAGCTACGTCTCACAGACGCGGGGCCACATGTGAGGGCTTCTACTCTGAGCGGAGATGAGTGGAGGGGAGGGGAGGGAAAGACCCCAGGAGCGGAGGTCTGGGCGCAGCATGGACAGGAAGGACACAGTCAAGGGGCCTTGCTGGGGTGGGGGGTCGCAGGTTGGAGTGGGGGGCCACAATGCCTGTGGTTCTGGTAGGGGCAGCCCTGGCCTCACCACAAAGGGCCCCCCGCATCTCCCCCGCCCCCCCCCACTCCTGCCTTTTTCTGCCCCCGCCCCCAGAGGGGGTGAAAGGAAATGACTTCCGCCCCTCTCCCCCCACCCCCCCCACCCCAGATAGCTGAAGCCTTTGGCGTCTGTGAAAGCTGCTTTGTGGTGGGAGCCCCACACCAGCCCCCCTCCCCGAAGCCTGCGGGCAGTGGGCACTCTGCTCTCCGGGCCCTGGCTTCAGCGGGGTAGGAGGAGAGGCAGAGGGTGGCGGCAGCGCGAGAACACTGAGGGCCATTGAGAGCGGAGCTCGGGGCCCCCTTCTTAGGACACGAGGGGCGCTGGTGGCAACCCTCCACCGTGTCCCAGGCCTGACCCCGCCGGTGCTCTCCGGGGTCACCCAGACTGGACCCAGGGCCAAGGACAGAGCCCCCAGCCAGCCAGCCAGCCAGACGCTGGCAGGAGCTGGCCGAGGCTGGGCGCCGCCCCGCGCCCGTAGGCGCTGCTGCGCCATTCATTCATCAGAGGCCGTGGCCTGCGGCGGCCAGACGGGCCTCCTTTCCCTGCCCTGTCCACTTCGGCGCCACGGAGGGAGGGACTGGCACGGGCTGAAGATGGCATCTCTGGCCCTGAAAGCGCCTTCAGACGTGGGGAGGCTGCTGGGCAGCTGGCAGGCTACTGTCCGCCCTTCAGGGCAGGGCACGGCGGGGCAGGGAGGGGCGGGGAGGGGTGGGGGTGGGGGGGGACACTGTGTTTCCAGGCCAGGGCTCAAGAGGACTTGGCTGGTCCGAGCCTCAGGAGAGCTTCAAGGACAGTCCGTCCGTCACCAGAGTGGCATTGCCGCAGGGTTTGTGAGCCGCAGCCTTCAGCCAGCCCCAGAGGGGGCCACAGACCCTGGCTCTGGGCTCAGACCTGCCCGGGTTCATCCTTTGTCCTCGGGCCCCCGGCTCCGACTTGGGGCCCTTTATGGCATGGTGTTTCGGCGTGCCAGGCGTGCCTGGGCCGCGGGCCCGCTCAGCCTCCGCAGAGCTCCGTGTTCTGGGCCACTCACTGTGACTCAGCTGGCCCCGCTCCTAGCCCTGACCTTCCCCGGGAGCGCCTGGCTGCAGGCACCGTGTCAGCACTCAGTACGTGGCGGTGATTGGATGAGTATTGAGCCGGGGTGCCAGGACGCAGCCCAAACCACTGAGCTGTCGGGGTGGGGGGGGCAGGCTGGGGCGCAGGGGGCTTCCCAGGAGTGCGCTTTCCCAGATGGTCTCCTGCATTTCGGGGCTGGCTTCTGAGAGAGAATGTGGTTCTCGGAGCAGCCGTGGGGACACCCCTGGAAACGTGGCTCGGCGGTCGAGGGTTTGTCTTCCACGCGTGAGGTCCTGGTTCGGTCCCTGGGACCACATGCACACAAAACTTTTTTTAATAAAAAGATTGGGGCCGGAGCAATAGCACAATCACTTAGTGATTCCTAAGTGCATGAGCCAGGAGTAACCCATGTGCATCTCCAGGTGTGACCCCAAAAAGCAAAAAAAAAAAAAAAAAAAGAAATGCAGGGTCTCCTCCCTCCTCGGGCTCTCCTCTGTAGTTTGCTTCTAATTTTATTACTTGATTGGGGGTGGGTGGGATGGGGTGGTCCAGGGGTGACTCCCTGCTCAGTGCTCGAGATCCCTTCCAGCTGTGCCCCGGGGGACCGTGCAGTGCCAGGGAGAGAACCAGGGCTCCCACCTGCAAAGCACACGCGTCAGCCCTTTGAACCACCTCCCCGGCCGCCTGGTCTGCGTCTCAGCAGCGGGCACTGGGGGTCTTGCACGCACTGGAAAGTTCGAGAAGCACTGTTCTGCATAGGCTCGGCAGTCTGAAGGCTAGTGCGGCGTAGGGTGTCCAGTGTCCACGTGTCTGGTTAGGCAAAAAGGCTGCATTTCTCCCAAGGAGTCTCTGGCAGAGAAGCTGAGACAAAACCAGAACATGCCGGGGACCGTGAATGGCGCATCCTTCGCGCTTCTCTCTACAGCGACAGCCGCAGACCTGAGCTTCCGTGTCGGGAGGCCACGGGAGGGAAGGCGGGCCGGGCAGGGGCTGGGGAGCTGGGCCCGTGCCCATGAGGGAGGCTTTCCGGTCTGAAAGCTGAGTCTACAACTGTAATAATTGGTGATGGGTGAATGTGGCTTAACTAAGACCTGTGCGGTTGGCAGAGGCGGTTGGCAGAGGCACTTGGCAGAGGCACTCTCTCTCTCTCTTTCTCTCTCTCCTCTCCCTCTCCCCCCTCTCTCTCTCTTCTCTCTCTCTCCCCCTCTCTCTCCCCTCTCTCTCTCCTTTTCTTTCTCTCTCCCCTCTCTCCCTCTCTCTCCCCTCTCTCCCTCTCTCTCCCCTCTCTCTCTCCCCCCTCTCTTCTCTCTCTCCCCTCTCTTCTCTCTCTCCCCTCTCTCTCTCTCCTCTCTCTCTCCCCTATCTCTCTCTCCCCCCTCTCTTTCTCTCTCTCTCCCTTCTCTCTCCCCTCCTCTTAGCTCCATGATTCACAAAGCTGTTAATGGCAGGTTTCATGCATACCAAGTTCCAGCACCGCACCACCCCCCCAGCAGGACCCAGTTCCCTCCGCAGTGTGTCAGCTCATATTCTTTTTTTTTTTCCTAGAAAGACTTGGCTTTGGAAGAGAAAGGATTCGTAGGTGAGCCGAGTGGTCCAGAAATAACTTTTTGTTGACTTTATGAGCAACCAGTTGTAAACAGCTTTCTGAGCAATTGTTTGAGACTTGGCCCTTTGAACCGATTCAGTGACTGTGAATGAATGAAGAGTTCTGCCCCGCATTATAGCGACAACTTGTTAAGTGCGTGCTTGGACCAGATGCGGTGGGTGCTAAGGGCTTCGTGTACTTTTCTGAGCTCATGAGAAGCCGCACAAACTAGAAAGAGGATCCTGTCCTACCCAAGGCCCCTCGGGCAGTGAAAGGAAGAGATGGGGTTGCAGTTAGGGTCCCTCCACGTCTAAGCCCCAAGTCCTGACCACATTCTCTCAGCACTGACAGAGATTGTGGCCGAGGCTAATAGTGTTTTGCACAGACAGTAACTAACAGATGACATTTGGTAGCACAATGAACAGTATATCACCTGCTTTTGCATTGCCTTGAAGTTTTTTTTTTTTGTTGTTTTGGTTTTTTTTTTTGCTTTTTGGGTCACACCCGGCGATGCACAGGGGTCACTCCTGGCTCATGCACTCAGGAATCACCCCTGGCGGTGCTCAGGGGACCATATGGGATGCTGGGATTCGAACCCGGGTCGGCCGCGTGCAAGGCAAAAGCCCTACCCGCTGTGCTATTGCTCCAGCCCCCGCCTTGAAGTTTTGTATCACATATTTCATGCTTTTATTTTATCAATTCGAAGTTGATCAGTGCCTTTTGAATAGGAAGTGTGTTTTTTATTACAATCAAGGTCTAGATTCCCTGGTTCTCTGCTACCTTTCCTTGCGCCTACCCAACTTTTACCAGCCACCTAGTGGACGGTGCTGGAACTGCAGACATAACGCCCAGTCGGGAACCCCGTCTCTGGGGGTTTTGTCAACACAAACTTGCAGAGAAACTCAGTGGTGACAATGTCGTAGATCCTGTCCCTGCAGCCACACAGTTCAGCAAGGGAACCAGAGCTGGGAAGGAAGAAGTTCCACTGTAACTTTTTCTGCCGTGTGGCCCGAAAAGCAAGGCAGCAGGAAAACCTCAGGAAACTGCACGAGGGTTTAGCCTGGGTGAGAGCAGGGCTGAGTCGTCTTGTTTGTGTCTCCGGTGTCTGCTGGTGCTTCCTCTGGCTCGGGGCTGGTCCCGCTGCATGCATGGCGGCAGAGTCCCCTTTGGTGGCATGATCCCATGGTGGCAGAGTCCCTGACATCCCCCCAGAAGGACAGGCCGTAGCCCCTTACCGAGGGAGAGATTTCTGTCAGCTCCATCTCAGTTTCCTCACGGCTGGTGTTTGGAGACGGGCCGTCCAAGGAATAAACGCCTGAGGATGAAAGAGCGTGCAGAGGGGGACACCTCACGGTCCCCCGGGCCCACCTCGCAGCCTCCTGCCCTGGCAGGACGGGGTCCGCCTCTGTCAAGGCCAGCTTTGTGCCCGCCCCCAGCCCCACTCATTTCCTTTGGAAAGCGCAAAAAAGCCCCCCTTGTCTCGAGAGCTTCCTCGCAAAGGGCTCCCGCTGAAAGACCGCACTCATGGCCAAGACGTTGCCCTTCACCTTTGCCCTCCACTCACTTTGGTGAAAGAGGGTTCTTATCCAGCGCCCCCCTCGAGGCGGCGGGTGCCCAGTGGGGGAGGGGAGCCTCGCTGACCTTAGCAGGAATTCAAGGAACATATAAATAGAAGCGGCTCTATAAATAGCACTTCCCCCCCAAACATCTGCAGGCGGGCGCTGGGCCGGGCAGCCGAGGGTCGGGACAGACGGCAAGCCAGCCCCTGTCGCCCTCTCCTGGGGCACTTTTCTGGGGGGCTGCAAGATGCGCCCTCTAGGTTTTAGAAACACTCTCCTCGCCCCAGGCCCTTGCACTGGTGGGTGGCCCCTACCTAGGAACACACGCAGGGTGGAACGGAGTGGCAGTGCCTGGAATCGCACTGGCTTTGCAAGGTCCAGAGGACGATGATGGGGGAACTCAGGGGACCAGTGTCCGTTTCCAGGTCTGCTGTCATGGGGACTTTAAAAAAAAAACAAAACCCAGAGCCTTTGAGGAACGAGAGCCGTGTCTGATTTGATCCTGGCTGAGGGAGTGGGGCTGTAAACGCAGTGACCCGGGGTCGCCATCCTGGTGTTGTCCCCCTCGCACCCCCCCTCCAGCTCCCCACTTAAATGAGAAGAAGACCAGCATCTAGTTGCTCGGTGATGATGAGTCTTAAGTGAGTTGGAATTTGTCAAGTGTTTTTGGTTTTTTTTGCCTTTTTTTTTGGGGGGGGGGGGATGCTAGACAGTTTGCCAGCATTGTCATGCCTGGCAATGCTCAGGGGTTACTGCACTCGGGAATCACTCCTGGCGGTGCTCGGGAAACCATATGGGATGCCGGGAATCAAACTGAGGTCGGTCTCATGCAAGGCACAAGCCCTCCCCACTGTGCTGTCGCTCCAGGTATTTAAACCATTGTTTCTGGTCCCTTGGAAACTTAAAAATCAATGTTCAGTAAAGAAACAAATCTCTGTGTGTCCTCCAGGCCCCTGGAGTCCCTTGGCACACTGCAGCCGTTGGCCTGCGGTGTCTGGGAGTGGACGGGGCATAAAGCCTGCCTCTCGAGGCTGGCCTCACGTTCTGGGGAAAGGGCAACTCAGAGAAGCGATCACCAACTATATTGTAGTCGAAGGCCATGTGGGGGAAGGGAGTTGCGAGCTGAATGAGGACTAGAGACTGAGCACAGCGGCCACTCAACACCCTTATTGCGGGCCATAGAAGCTAAATAGAGAGAGAGAACAGAAGGGAATGCCCTGCCACAGTGGCAGGGTGGGGTGGGGGGGAGATGAGATTGGGGAGGGTGGGAGGGACGCTGGGTTTACGGGTGGTGGAGAATGGGCACTGGTGAAGGGATGGGTTCCCGAATTTTGTATGAGGGAAGTATAAGCACAGAAGTGTATAAATCTGTAACTGGACCCTCACGGTGATTCTCTAATTAAAAATAAATAAATTTAAAAAAAAAAAAAAAGCCTGCCTCTCGAGCTCGTGCAGAGGTGGTTCGGTGGTTGTGGATGGGTCTCGCTAAGCTCCCCAGTACCCTATGTAGGAAAATGGAGCAGTTTTTTTTTAATTATTTAAATTTATTTATTTTTTAATTAGTGAGTCACAGTGAGGGTACAGTTACAGATTCACACATTTTCGTGCTTGTTTTTCCCTCATACATGGAGCCCATCCCTCCACCAGTGTCCATTCTCCACCACCAATGAACCCAGTATCCCTCCCACCCCCCAATCCCATCCCCCCCACCCAACCTGGTCTCTGTGGCAGGGCATTCCAATTTGATCTCTCTCTCTTCTTTTGGGTGTTGTGGTTTGCAATAGGGGTATTGAGTGGCCATCATGTTCCGTCTCTAGTCTACTTTCAGCACGCATCTCCCTTCCTCCTCAGGATCTCCAATCACATTTTACTTGGTGTTCCCCTCTCTATCTGGGATGCCTTTCCCCCAGCGTGTGAGGCCAGCTTCCAAGCCATGGAGCCAACCTCCTGGTATTATATACTACTACTCTTGGGTGTTAGTCTTCCACTCCGTTGTTTTATATTCCGTAGATGAGTGCAATCTTTCTACGCCGGGGCAGTTGTTTCTATGCAGGGAGACCATGTGGCACGAATCAAGGTTCTCGCTCCTTCTCTCGGCTGTGTTCCCACCGCATTTTATTTGCGAGAAAGAACTGCCTGGAGCGGAAGCATCTCGCTGGGCAGAAAAAGGCCCTTTCTTTTTCTGCTGCTCTGGACTTCATCTGCGTGCCAGAGTCCTTCCCACCCTCCTCCATCACCTCTGCCCCGGCCCAGGACTGCCCAGCTGGGGTCCCCGCTCCCCTGCGGCCGCCCCAGGGAGGCAGGTGCTCAAAGCGAACGCTGGCTACAGCGTTTGGCAGCACTTGGCAGCTGGCGTGTCCGAGCATAAGGAAAAGGAAGGGGAGAGAGAGCCGGCACCTTTCCGCAAAGCCGTCCCGCGTGGACCGAGAGGAGCTAAGCCGACGGTGCCCTGGAGTCTGGTGCTGGCACGAGGCCCAGGCCCGGGCCCACGTGGACGCATGAGGAGAAGCCTCCCGCCACCTCTAGGAGCTGCAGCCTTCTGGGGACTCGGGAAACTCGGTACTTCTGTGCCTCAGAGACCCGTGAGGAGGGGGGGCGGGTGGGGGTGGGGGTAGTTTTGTTGGAAATGCACTCTGGGGGCCCAGGATGTGCTCCATGATAGCACGGAACTGGCACGCGTGAGGCCTCGGGGCTGATCCCTGGCACTGGGGGTAACCGGGAAGCATCCCCCCCTCTTCCAGCCCCTACCGTCTAGTTCGGGGGTCTGGATGGATCCCAGGAATCTGCTTTTGTCGCCACTCGGCCCAGGTGCTTCTGACCCAGGGGCTCGTCGTGGCTCTGTGCTCAGTGCTCAGGTACAGGGGCCCTCCCCGTCCCGTGTGCCGTGTGACGCCGTGACCCCGACACCCAGGGCTACAGCAGCTGTCCTTCACACCGTTCCTCCGGGCCAGGCTGCCTTTTTTTTTTTTTAAGTTTATATGAGTTCATATTTTTATTTTTTTTTATTTTATAAAGTAGGTTGGGTGTTCTCCTTTCATGCGGCTGACCCATGTTCGATTCCTCTGCCCCTCTCGGAGATCCCGGCAAGCTACCGAGAGTATGGAGCCTGCGCGGCAGAGCCTGGCAAGCTACCTGTGCATATTGGATATGCCAAAAACAGTAACAATAAGGCTCTCAATGAGAGACGTTACTGGTGCCCGCTCGAACAAATCGATGAGCAACGGGATAACAGTGACAGTGACAGTGACGGTTCATAACATTTGATTACATTTAATGTTCAAACACCAATCCCACCACCGTGACACCTTCTCAACACCATGTATTCGGAGGTTTCCATCCCGAACCCCAGTCCTTGCCCCAAAGCAGAACTGAAATAGTGTAATATTTCCTTTTAGAGTTGGCTGCCTCCTACTTTGAATCCATCAAGTGTAGTGCGGTGCTCTTGGAGTACGGATAGAGTGTGTCCTATGAAGTGTCACTCGGCCGTGAATGCGGCCGCGTGGTCCAGGAAAAGGTTCACTTCTTGGTGAGGCTTGGCAGGGGCTTGTGGAGAGTGGCCATGAGCATGGTGGCGGTTGGGTTCTGGATGTTTCCGGCTGCCAGGGCTGGGTCTCTTGGGGCGGGCAGGGGTTTGGGGCACCCCGAGTGAAACGGGCCAGGCTGCGTTTGACTCGGGACTCTCTCCTGCTGGGCGGTCAGGATGTTGGCTGGAGGGAGGTGTCAGGTCCCGTGGGGCGGGAGGGTTCCCGGCACAGTGGCCAGTGGCCGGCGCGTGTGGCTGGGAGGTTGGTGCTGGTTGTGGCCGGAGGCTCTCCTGAGGCTCTCTCGACCCTCACCCGTGGCAGCGGTGGAAGGGAGTGATCCCACAGTGCTCCCCCTGACCAGCCCCTGTGCCCTGTCTGCGTGGGGAGGGCTGAGGAGCGAGCGGACGAGCCAGGGAAGGTGAGCGACGGGGTGGGGGCAGCTCTGAGAGGGAGACGTGGGTCCAGCAGGCCGAGGGGTCGCTCCGGCACAGGAAGGCACTTCTGGAGGCCCTGAGGGGGCCCAGGGCCCAGGCACACCCCATCACTCTGTCGCCCCGCCACCCACAGATGGGGGATACCAGTAGCCCCCAGACCTGAGTCAGGTCCGTCTGGGCTCGGGCCGTTTTGGGTGGAGGGAGATTTGGGCCACACCTGGCGATGCGCAGGGCTTTGTCCTGACTCTGTGCTCAGGGTTCACTCCTGGCAGTGCTCGGGGGACTATCTGGGGTGCCAGGGAGCCAGCCCCGCCTGGTCACTTGCAAGGGAGATACCCTCCCCGCTGTACCATCGCCCCGGCGCCGGGGCCAGGGGCTGCTGGAGGTCCAGCAGAGGAGACCAGGGCCCTGTCAGAGCTGCTGTCCTGTTCTCCTCCTGGCCCCTGCCGGGGGCTGCACCCACAGGAAATGGGGCTGGGGAGGGGGTCCCTGAGGGAATCGCTCGTCTGTCCTCCATCCTGCCGACAGAACAGTAATCAGGAGCAGCAGTGTCCCGCCGAGAACCTGCCAGCCGCCCTCCCCGGGCGCACGTGTGGTCCCGGAGCCATTTCCCAAGGCCTCAGCGTCTGGGCTGTTCCCCCACCTCAGCAGGTCCCACAGAACGGTCAGCGTCAGCCGGCCCCACCGTGGCCCCCCCGCCGGCTGTGCCTTCCTGTGGTCACTCCCAGCCCCGAGGGCCCTGGACCCCTGCCGGCGGGGGGGGGTCCCCCCGCTCTGAGCCCGGCCACGGGGGAGAGGCTGCAGGAAGCACTGGCCCTGGCCGCTCTCCTGAGGGCAGCCTCTCAGTCTCCTGCTTCCCGGCTGAATGGGGCCCTTTATGCCCGGGTTCCCACAGGAGGGCGCCCAGCGCCGAGCACCGCCGCCACACCCGCGCCCACGCCCACGCGCCCGCTCAGTGTGGGGCCCGACTTAACCACATGCACCGGCCCCGCACTGTCTGGATGCTGGAGGCCAAGGCCACGCCCGCCTCAGCCCAGCTCGGCCAGTCGCCGCAGAGATGTGGGGAAGCTGAGTGTGTGTGTGTGTGTGTGTGTGTGTGTGTGTGTGTGTGTGTGTGTGTTCACGTCCCCACATATGCTCACACTTAATCAGTGGGTGTCTGTGGGACTGTCCATGTGTTGGGTAGTCAGTGGGGTAGGGGGATCCGCCTCACTGAGAGGAGGACATCTTCCCTCACCATGACAGGGACACCCTCCCTCACCATGACAGGGACACCCACCCTCACCATGACAGGAACACCTTCCCTCACCATGACGGGTACACCTTCCCTCACTATGACGGGGACATCGCCCCTCACCGGGACAGGGACACCTTCGGGGTGGAGAATCACAGGCAGGCAGCAGGGGCAGCCCCTTTACAGATGCCGGGACTTTCTAGAGGGGAGATGCTCAAGGCTGGGAGAGAAGGGGTGAGTCTTCCCCCACTGGGAGGCTGCCCAGAGTCCCCCGTTAGCTGATCTGGAGGATGAGAGAAGTCGAACAGAGGTGGCGCAGGCTGCTGTGTCCTGGGCTGGGGGGCAGGGCTGATGGCATGTGGCCCGCACGATGGGACGGAGTCAGAGCCCACGGGGGCACATTCCGGCTTTGCCCTTGGCGTCGGCACTGCTGGAGGCTCCAGCAAAGGCTTCACTTTGAGACTGTCCCTGAGGCTGCTGGCAGGCTGGTGGGCATGGGTGGGAATCATGCCAGCGGAGAGAAGAGGTGTCAGCTCACCCCCGTGGCCGTCAGCCAGCCCAGTTGGCTGGTCCCTGTGTTAGCCGGGCATCCTGTGTGCCCGATGCTGTGTGCCCGCCTGTTCCTGGTGCCATCGTACCCACAGCCTGACTCTCCAGTCAGGCGTCTGGGAAGACCGACCTCGGGCAGCTTCCTGGACCTGGGACACGGGGCAATCCAAGGCCGGCAACCTCAGTTTTTGAAGATTTGGTTATGGGCAGAGGTCGGGGATCATACTTGTAAGTTCTCAGGAGTTACTCCCAACTCTGTGCCTGGACCTCGCCCAGTGGTGTTCAGAGGACCACAGGGGTCTGGTGATCAAACTGGGGTGATGCAAGGCAAGGACTTCAGCCCCTTGGGGCCGGAGTGATAGTACAGCAGGTAGAGCATTTGCCTTACATGTAGCCGATCCGGGTTCAATCCCCGGCATCTCAGATGGTCCCCTTAGCATCGCCAGTAGTAATTCCTGGGTGCAACTGCAGGAGTAACCCCTGAGCATCTCCAGGTGTGATTCCTCCACCAAAAAAAGCTTTCACCCCCGTCTCATCTTCCCTGCCCGAGGCCTGGACCTCTCAGCCATGCAGGCTCTGGGCCAGCTGCCCCTTGGTCTCTGATGTGATCCTGTGATCTGTTTAATCCTTCCCCTGGGGTCAAGAATAGAACACACAGCTGCAGGTGAACTCAGATCGTCTGGCTGTGACCGAGATGGTGAACTCAGAGTGGCCCTGAGCCCTGGGGGTGGGAAGTGGGTTATTTCCCCAGCCAGTCTCCTGGGGTCCGCGCAGCCCTGCACAAGCCCCCAGCTCCGAGTGCATCCACACCCTGCATCCTCAGTCCCCCAGGGGCCCTGGGGCCTGTGCTCAGCCTCAGCCTCCCCTGGACCTAGGGTCATCTGCTTCCAGTGCTGGGCAGGGCCAGCCCACCATGCCTCAGTGACCAGCTTTCCTCTTTGGTGGGTGGCTACTGTGAATTTCTCGAGGCTAACCCTGGACGCAGTTCCTGAGTCCAGCTGCTCTGCCTATAATTGAACGTAAGCCCTGATAACTGATGAACCAAGAGTTCATCAAACAGCCCCCCAAAACAAGATGCTTTGGGGGCTGGAGCAATGCTGCAGCGTGTTGGGTACTTGCCTTGCACGCGCTGACACAGATTCAATCCCGACACCTTGTGTGTTTGCCTGAGCCTCACCTAGGGTGAGCCCTAAACACAGCTGGGGTGTGGCCCAAACACACAAATAAGGGACCCTCATTCCAAGGATCTCCCCGTGCGCTCCGTTGTGAAAGGTGGGCATATTCCAGGACGGCTGGAGAGCATTACATTAAAGCCCTCACTGGTCAGTGACTGTGTCCGTGCCGTCTCTGCAGCCCACACCACTGGTCACTCTAGGCTCGGGGCCGCCACCCCAGTGCAGGGTCGTGAGTGCCCATGGCTCCTCCTCATCCTCGGGGATGTTCTGGCTCCATGAGGGGTGCCCAGGGTGAAGCTCTGCCTCTTGATCTGAGTGACCTGGGGGTGTAGGTGCGGGATCCAATGCACTTTTCTTTTTTTTTTTTTGTCCGGTCTTGGAGCCACACCCAGCAGCGCTCAGGGGTTACTTCTGGCTCTACACTCAGGGATCACTCCTGGCATTTGTCTTGGCACCATATGGCATGCTGGGGATCGAACCTGAGTCGGCTGTGTACAAGACAAGTGCCCGACTCGCTGTGCCATCCTTCCGGCCTCTCGTGCGCTTTTCTGTAGGGGAATTATGCTGCAGAACAGACAGGGGGAGACTATGGCCCCCCACGGCTCCTCAGAGCTGCTCAAGAAGCCTTTGATCCCACTGGGTCCAGTTGCGGTGGACGCATACCTCTGATGTCCTGCTGTGATGGGGCTTTATCTGCTGCTGACGCCCAGAGTCCCGCCCGTGTGGTGTGGTGTCTGGGGTCGTGAGGATTGTTCCCTTCAGTCTGGCTCTACGCTGGGGGCTGGGAAGCTCCCCACCAGGGCTTGGAGGCGTGAAGGACTTAAGTTTCCCTGCCTGGAGAAGCCAGTTCATTCCCTATGTCTGGGTGGTCGTGAGAGGGCTGATTTGGGGATCTATGGTGAAATCTGGGGGAGGGGGCGGTCTCTGCAAATGGATTCCAGGAAAGGGGGTGGGGAGGCTCGCCTGTCTGAGTCACCCTAGGGTGCCCTGGAATGGAGTGAGCCATTGCTGCCCCGGCACTGTGTCACCTTTGCTGTCTGGCCTGGCCAGGGCAGGCGGGCGAGAGAAATGGGAGCCCTGTGGGGGGATGGTGGGTGGGGGTGAGGGTCTGAACCCGGAAGGGTGCTGTGGGTGGGAGGGAGTTAGCCTCGGGTGTGTGTGGAAAGGAGGGGGGCAGGGGAGGCCGCCTGGGGAGCACTCGAGGCTTGGATCCCACGTGGCAAGTGAGACTGCTCCCACTCTGCCACCTACGTGACCTGGAATTGTCAGCTCCTAAGACATCCCATTTGGCCGCCATTTCTTATGGGCTGGGCTCTGGGTTAGATGCTTTTGACACTAGCTCACTGGTTCCTCGCAGTGATTCTTCGAGAGAGGTATTCCTGAGCACCAGTTCGAGGACACTGGTTCAGATGGGCTGTGACTTGTCCCACATCTCAAGGCATCCAGTGATGGGGACAGATGTCCCTGCCAGGAGCCTTCTGGTGGGGAGGACTAGACTTCTCAAGCCAGTTTACGGAAAAAAGGGGGGATTGGCTCCTCCCTGACTGGAAATGCAGAGGAAGTACCTTCAAGTGTGGCTGTATCTAGGTAACTAGATTTTGTCCTCTCGCTCCCAGCTTTGCTTTCTGATCCACAGCATTCATTTTCAGACAAGCTTTGCTCAGATGGTGACATGTCCCCAAGCAGCTCGTAAAAGCATAGAGTTTGTGAATTAGCTATGCTCTATGGGGTCGGGGGGTGGGGGGAGAGAGAGAGAGAGAGAGAGGAGAGCACTTCCCTTTCTCCTCTTTCTCCATTACCCTGTTTCATTCTCTACCTAGAGCTGAGGGGAGACACACACACCTTTCTTACTAGATGCAAATCTGTATGCTGCGTCCCTTCCACACACACTTCCTACTCTAGGAAGTAAACTCCTTGAGAACAGGACCCTGTTGGTCTATCTATGGCATTTTCAGTACCTGGAGCAAGTACCTCCATCAGCACAGGGATTGACGGATGGGTGGATGGATGGTTGGGTGAGGATGGAAGGTTGGGGGGGGGGTGCGTGAATGGATGGATAATGATTGGGTGAGTAAATGACTGGTTGGGTGGGTGATGGATGGATAATGAATGAGTTAGTGGATCGATGGATGGTTGGGTGGGTGGGTGGATGGATTGTTGGGTGGGAGGTGGTGGATGGATGGATAGATGGGTGGATGAATAGTTAGAGCTACATGTAGAGGTGCTGGGAGCCACCAAAGCCACATGCAGAAGTGCTCAGGGCCATGTTGTACCTGGGATAAAACTCAGTCCTTGCTACCCCTTATCCACTGAGCTATGTTCCCCACTGGTTGAGGATTTTGGATGGATGCACGTAGCCCTGTTGCATATGTTATTTGCCCATTGGCTAAGGAGATGCTCCAAGAGCTGGAGGGCATGCTTTGCATGTGGACAGATAGATTGATGGATGGATGCATGGATGCATGGATGGGTCGACAGATGGATGGATAGATGCATGGATGGACGCATGGATGCATGGAAAGATGGATGGATGCATGGGCAGATGGATGGATGGGTGCATGCATGCATGGATAGATGGATGGATAGATGGATGGATGGACAGACAGATGGGTGGATGGTATTACAAATGGCAGGAAAAGCAAGGAAGAGGGAGACACACAGCTGTGACACAAAGAAGTCTGCTAAGATATAGCAGCCTTCTCTGGAAGATGACCCAGAGTTAGTCCTCTCTTACTGTCCCTGCAGACAGTGGGCAGTGGGCAGTGGCCTCGTTGGGAGGAGGGCTTTTGGCCAGTGGTGCTATGTCTCATGTTTCTTCTCTGGGTGACCCCAGGGACTGCTGTGGGTGAGTAAGGGGTTTCTGCTCTTGAGAACCACCCCGCATAGATACAGCTTTTCAGGAAAAGCCCGGGAGACTGTGCCCCTCCAATGGGGAGTAGCCTTCTGCCCATCTTTCTCCTCTTCTCCCTGTGAGGGGACGCCGTAGCCTCTTCTCCCACTGTTTGAGACCATCACTTCCCCGGGAGCAGATGCCAACTGCCAAGAGCCTCAGGTGCCACTCGGATGCCTCACCGAGTGGCGGGTGTCCTGGGCACGTGGGCGGGAGGAACCTGAGGCACAGAGACCTTCCTGAGTCATTGTCCTCCAGTCCTGGGCCAGAGTGGACACATGCCAGGAGTAGGCCAGGCTGGAATGGGGTGTGCACAAGACTGACCTCCTCCGGGGAGCACTTCCTTAGGAGACTAAGCATCTCTGGGTCCTGTTCCCGCTGGGTGTTACCTGCCCAGCAGGGCAGGCTTGTGGGGGGGAGGGGGGTGGGCAGGAGGAAGGTAATGGGCTTTAAGGCACTGGCTGGTGCTGGTGGGCCCATGTCAGGAGCCTGAGAGCTGCCACTGCCCGTCCCCTCTCCTTTCACCCTCTGCACCCCTGACTTCATGCCGAGCCCCAGGACATGCTCCCCGCCCACATCAGGGGCCTCTTTGTGCAAACAGTATCCCCTGATGATGCCCTGAGTGGGAGTCAGGGAGCAGAACCCCCCTCGGTGCCACTGGGCCCTCTGTTCATCGGCACCCCAGGGAGCTGCTGCCGAGACAGAGCCTCGCCCACACCCTCACCCTCACCCTCCTGAGCCCCAGGCTCTCTGAGGTCGCCTTCTTGTCCTCCCTCCTGTCTCAGCCCAGCGTGATAGACGGGGGAGGGGGGTGGAGGGTGGCTGTGCGCCTGTGGCCCTTCCATCCCCCTGAGCCCCCCGTCGTCTGGGGGCCTGGTGGGAGCAGAGCACCCAAGGGAAGCTCTTAGCATGCGCCTCATTCTCCTGTCTCGATCCCCAGCTGCCCCTCAGGTCCGCCACCCCGGCGGGCACTCACTGTCCAAGGGGGATGGGCTCTCTGGTCTCCAGGGAGGAGGGGCTTTCTCCCTACTCCCGCAGCCCACCGGGGCTCCTGCAGCAGCCCCCTGCTGCACCCCATTTTTCAGCCAACCCAGGGTGTCAGGAAGGGGCCCCCTGGGGGCTCCACGGCACTCCCCGCCCCCACGCAGGAAGGCGTTAGGGTCTGTTCCGTGCCCGAGGAATCTCCCTGCGATGCTTATCTGCTTATCGCGTTTCTGGGGTGGCCTCTGTGTGGCTGGCTTTGAAGGGTCTGGCCGGGGCCAGGCCCCCCTGTCATCGGCCCGGTCACACTTACAAGAGCCCTTTAGCGGCCTGTGGTCTCGGCTTCCTTAATGGGGATTTTCCTCCTCCTGCGTTTTCTTCTTTTTCTTTCCCCCCGCCCACCCCTCTCTCTTCTCGTAGGGTCACTGGCTCGGCTTTCCCAGTGCGGTTTGGATTCCTAACAGAGAAGGCAAGAGCGTAGAATCCTTTCCAGACCGAGCCTCCTGCCCCCCCTCCCCCCACCGACGGGCTATGCCAAAACCCCCAGAAAAGAAACCTTCACGGCGGGCGGCCGGCCGTGGGGATCCCGGGGACGGAGGGAAGCCCTGCTGGGGTCCCAGAACCACCGCCCCCCCCATCTCCGGGAAATGGTGTGTCCAGCGCTGCTCAGATCTGGCCCCTGGGCAGCCGTCCACAAGCCGGGGATGGGTCTGGACGCCTCCAGCCCCAGGGCTCACCTGCAGGGAAGTGGGGGCTTCGGGAGGGGTGCTCTGAGAACTGATGGGGTCCCACAGCAGGTGGGGGGCATCCTCCCTCTGCTGCTCGTCCCACCCTGCCCGCCCCCACTCCGCTAACCACCCACCAAGCTTTCTGCACCCCATACAGGTCTTCATTGTTCTTGCCCTCTGTTTTTTTTTTTTTACAGTAACTTCTCTTTTATTTTTTGTTTTATTTTATTTTTTATTTATTTTTATTATTTTTTAAATTTTTTATTAGTGAATCACCGTGAGGTACAGTTACAAACTTATGAACTTTCGTGTTTGCATTTCTGTCATACAGTGATCGTTTACCCATCCCTCCACCAGTGCCCGTTCTCCTCCACCAATGATCCCAGTATCTCTCCCACCACCCCCACCCCATCCCCCACCACCCCACCCTGCCTCTGCGGCAGGGCATTCCCTTTTGTTCTCTCTCCTTTTGGGTGTTGTGGTTTGTAATAGAGGTATTGAGTGGCCACCAGGTTCGGTTTATAGTCCACTTTCGGCACGCAGCTTTCAACCCGAATGGGTCCTCCCAACATCCTCTACTTGGGGTTCCCTTCTCTGTCTCAGCTGCCTTTCCCCCCAGTTTCCAGGGAGGCCAGTTTCCAAGCTGGGGGGCAGACCTCCTGTTGACCTCTATCTTGAGGGGTCCCACCCAGCACTACTCCAGGCCTACTCCCAGTTCAGTGCTCAGAGGACCATGCGGTGCTGGGGATCAAACCTGGGGCTCCAGGAATGGACACAATGCCATGGTTAGCGGTGGTGGGAAATAAGCACTGGGGAAGGGACAGGTGCTGGAAAGTTACATGGCTGATTGGGAACAACTTTGTAACTGTGTATCTCCCTATGATTCACTTAAAAGAAAAAAATTGAAACAATAACAACAACAACAAAAAAACCCACCAACGCAGTGGTTAGAGTATATGCCAAGCGTGCGCCCCACCTGGACTCCATCCTGGGCGCCAAGTGGTCCCCTGAACTATGCCAGTGCATCCCTGGAGGGCCCCAGCACCGCTCCCATGGTGGCTCCCGTCTCCCCAGCACCATCGCATCCCTGACCCCTGGCATTGACCCACCTGCTCGATTGGCTGAGAAGCCCCTGAGGAGGGCCCAGACCAACTAAAAACAAAATCCCAACCCAGGGCTCCTGCATGCCGACAGAGATTACTCCTGGCTCATGCACTCAGGAACTAGCCCTGGCAGTGCCCAGGGGACCATATGGGATGCTGGGAACCGAACCTGGGTCGGCTGCGTGCAAGGCAAACGCCCTACCCGCTGTGCTATCTCTCCAGCCCCTGTCTCTAGTTCTTTCTCTGCCTCTCAGTCAGACTGTGTTTGCATTTGCATAGTCAGCAGTTAAATAACACGGTGGTCAGGGATGCTGACCCACCCATGCATGCCTAGTGGTAGTTGAAGTTCTGAGTTTAGAGCTTGGAGAGATGGACAAACGGGGAGTAGGGCGCTTGCCGTGCACACAGCTGAGCCCTGCTCCATCCCTGGCTCACAGAGAATCCTGGGCAGGTGTGCCCCAGGACCCCCATAAAAGAATTCTGAGTTTCCCCCGACTTCCCACTGCTGTCTCCCAAATGAGGCGGTGGAGTGAGTGTTGCCTGTCGTGTGCATTCTGGACCCTAGTCTTGCAGTCAGGTGAGTGAGAGGAAGGAAACCGAGACTGAGGAAGTGCGGGGGGCAAGAAGGCGCATTGAGAACTCAGTGGAAAAATAGGCGTCGAAACTGTGCAGGCTGTGTGCGTGGCTACTCCTGTGCAAGCCCCCTGCAGCTCCGCCTCGGGGACCCCCGACTCTGTCTGCACTTTTGACCAGCCTTGAGTGGGGCCTGGGGTGGGCGGAGGGACCCTCACGGTCCATTCTGCCTTCCTGGCGCCCTCCCCGGCAGCAGAAGGGCGGGAGTGCTGTTGGGGAAATGAACAGATAGACCGAGCTTATCCCCTCCCAGAGGAAGTGGGGAGGAAGACCGGCTCCTCCTCCGGCTTACTTTGGTTTCCCCAGCCAGGAGGGGTCCTGGTGCCACGGGGCCTGGGTGACCTGCAGCTCCTGCTAGACCCCAGCCCTGGCCCAACCCCCAGTCTGCCCCCTTCCCCCTCTGCCGCCCCCTCTGTCCTTCATCAGCCCCTCGAGCCCCTCCCACCCTGCCGTCCTTCATGCTCAGGCGCCTGCGGCCGGCAACCAAAAAAGGGCAGAGAGACCAGACATGCCAGATGCGTGACAGCCTCCCCGAGGAAGGGCGGCCGGCTCCTGTGCCCGATAAATCACGCCTTATCTCCTTTCAAGAGGCACACGCGGCCCAAGCCCGTTTATCTCCGTGATACTTGTCTCGTCTGCACTGTGTCCTCCCTGACGTGTGGTGGCCCCTCCGGCCAGCTTCAAAGGGACGGGGTGGAAGGCAGGCGCAAGGGAGCGTCTAGAAGCAGGGCCGGCATCCCTCGGGGACGCCTGCTGCATGCAGCGCCTGTGCCAAGGGGAGCAGGAGGAGGAGGAGGAGGAGGAGGAGCTGTTGCCGTGGTTCTTGGCTCACCTCTGTGCAGACACGGGGAGACGGGGACCACCCAGTGTGGGGTGCTGACAGTCCACCGCAGGACCCCGGCATGACCCACAGCCGGGGGCAGGGACAGGAAGTCAGGGATGGGCTGCGTCTGATGCTGGCTGTAACCTCACTGTGCCCAGGTCCCCGCCCGCCCCTGTGCCCACCAGAGGCTGTTCCTGGGAGCAGCGAGGAGCTCTGTTTAGCCAGGCACCAACCCCACGCCCGGGAGTCCCTCCATCAAGGGGCATTCCCTCACTGGCCTTTCTTCCCAGAGGACGGGACACTGGGTCGTGCCCTACGCCTCGAGTGCCCTCGGGAGCTCGATGCCAGGCTCCACCCTCTGACCCTCAGCTGGGCCCTGCATCGCCCTTGCCCCCGCCCCAGGTCCCCGCAGAGGTGAGCCCCAGAGATGGGCAGATGCTTCCTCCGTTTGCTGCCTTTGCTCCCGGTGCTGTCCCCTTGGTCATCTCCCAGATAAACCATATTCACACCCGGCCATGGGGAATCTGCCAGGTGGTGAGTGACCTGTCGTAGGGATTCACTTGACCTTGATGAAGACTTAAGTGGATTCATGTATTATCTTCATATTTATTCACACGTGACAACGGTGATTTTAAACAGAACTCCTTTATTTTTATTTATTTATTTATTTATTTATTTGCTTTTGGGTCACACCTGGTGATGAACAAGGGCTACTCCTGGCTCCGCACTCAGGAATTACTCCTGGCTGTGTTCAGGGGACCATATGGGACACTGGGAATCGAACCCGGGTCGGCCACGTGCAAGGCAAACGCCCTACCTGCTATGCTATCGCTCCAGCCCCAACAGAACTCCTTTAATGCATGTGAAAAAGATCGACTCACCCTGCTAGCTCAAAGAAAGATGAATCGTGTTACTTTATACAAGTGAAAAGCTCAGGTAGACCTGAGACTTAGGGGCAGCTGTCCTCTACCCAGCTGGGTATCCCAGGACTCTTGCCTTTCATCATTTCTGGATCCTGCTCCTTTTTTTTTTTTTTACCATCTAAGAAACACTTGGACTGGAGTGATTGCACAGCGGGTAGAGTGTTTGCCTTGCACGTGGCCGACCTGGGTTCAATTCCTCCGTCCCTCTCGGAGAGCCCAGCAAGCTACCAAGAGTATCCCACTCGCATTGCAGAGCCTGGCAAGCTACCCATGGCGTATTCGATATGCCAAAAACAGTAACAACAAGTCTCACAATGGAGACGTTACTGGTGCTTGCTTGAGCAAATCGATAAACAGCGGGACGATAGTGCTACAGTGCTAAGAAACACTTACTGTGCCCACCTGTACCAGACCCAGACCTTTCTTTCTCTCTGTCAGCTGCCTTCCCAGCAGCCGGATTGAAATGCCAGACTTACTTCCTGCCTAGCATGGCAGGGGTTGGGGGTGGGTGGGAAGAGGGTATAGCCAGCACAAGTCTCAGGGCAGGCCCTCATTGGCCCAGAGCTGGTTCCTGGCCCATCTGTGAGCCAGTCACAGTGATGGGTGGACCGGCTGCTCAAGATGCCCACCTGCATGCCAGTGGGTGGGCTAGTCCCATTTGAGCCAAGGGCCTGGGAATGAAGGAAGGCTGTTCTCCAGAGGGAATCGGGCAGGCTTGGGCTACAACAGATGCCAGTTAGAGCCACGGGCTGACTCTGTCCCTTCATGCAGTCCTGGGGTCCTCAGAGGAGGCAGGTCCTGGGTGCATGGCCAAGTGCCCCGTCTTCTGGGAAGAAAGGCTGCTCCCAGCTCCTCCAGTCAAGGAATGCCTTTTGATGGACCGGAACCATAGTACAGTGGGTAGGGCGCTTGCCTTGCACGTGGCCAACCCGGGTTTAATCCCCAGCATCCCATATGGTTTCCCAAGTCCACCAAGAGTGATCCCTGAGTGCAGAGCCAGGAGTCAGCCCTGAGCAGTGGCCCAGATGCACACCTCCCACCAAAAAAAAAAAAATAAAAAAGAAAGAAAGAAAAAAAAGGCCATTAGAAGCAGGGCCTTTGATGACTACTGGGCACTGAAGGAAAAGCTGTACCAGGTTATGAATGTCACACCCTCAAGTTCAGGTTCTAAATTTAGCCAGCTTGTAAAGGTTCTCCACGTTGGGGTGGGGATGTGGCTTGGTAGTAGAGCACTTAGCCTTGCGCATGTGAGGCCCCCAGCTTCTGTCCCCTGGGCCCCAGAGCACCACCAGGAGTGACGTCCAAGTTCTGAGCCAGGAGTGGCCCCAGAGTGCCTCTGGGTGACTGGCGCCCCAGGGAAGGACTCTGCACTCGGAGTCTCTTGGTTCTCATTGAACCGGGCTCGCTCAGAGCATCCTGAGGGACGCGTGAGGGGCATTTCCCTGCCTTCCTGGGGAGGACAACCCCCCTGCGCTGCTCCAAGGCCGTGGCCCCTCGAGGCCGGGGGACAGTTGGGCCGGGGCAGACGGTCTCGTCTTGGCCTCCGCCTGGCCTGGGAACAGCCGCCCACCTAAACTAAGAACAGGAACTCCTGCCTGGTGGCAGGAATCAAGGCCGGTTTCTCCAGGAGGGCTGGGCCTGAGGGTTGCACGTGACATGTGACGCTGGGCCGGCCTAGGCGTGAGCGTGAGGTCACTCTGGGCCCGGGTCAGGCGTCCGTCCTGCCATTCCGCCCGGACGAAGACACCCGGGCCAGATGGCGTCCCCTCAGCCCGAGCCGTCCCGGGCCCTCAGCCTTGGGTGGCTCCTGCCCACCCGCAGAGGTGACCACTCGTCACCGTCTCCGGAGGGGCGGGGGGTGAGGGGGGGGGAGGACACGCGCGAGTAGAGCCCCCGGCCCCTTCGCCTGCCGCCACCGGCTCACGGGTGTCTCTCTTCCAGGGAAGATCCTGTTCCGGAGAAGCCACATCCGGGACGTTGCCGTGAAGAGGCTGAGGCCCATCGACGAGTACTGCCGGGTAAGGCCGCGAGTGGGCTGGGTGGCGTGTCTGTGTGTTCGGGGCCCCCCTCCTGACGCGCGTGCAGAGGGACGGTGCCCCTCTCAGAGAGCGGCGGACTCAGCCTGGGGCCCCCTCTGGGCTACCTTGGGCTCGCAGCTGGGCCTCTTCTGTGTCCTTGGGAATCGAGCAGTGTCCAGAGTGGGAACATGAGGCTGGAGCGATAGCACAGTGGGGAGGGAGTTTGCCCTGCACGCGGTCGACCTGGGTTCGATCCTCGGCATCCCATATGGTCCCCCGAGCACCGCCAGGAGTGGCTCCTGAGTGCAGAGCCAGGAGCAGCCCTTGAGCATCGCTGGGTGTGACTCAAAACCAAGAAGAAACCAAAACACCCAAAGTGGGAACAGTTGCTGGGGTCAGAGAGACAGCTGGGGGTAAGGGGGATGGCGGAGCATGTACCTGGGATGCCTGAGGTCCTGGTTCCATCCCTGGTACCTCCTGGCCTCCCGTACATCACTCCCAGGTGGTCCCTAGTGTGGCGGGTGGGGAACTCGCAACCCTACCACCACCACCACCACCACCACCACCAAATATAGACCACGATAAGGAAGCCACATCCACCAACTTGGAAGCAGTTTGATTTTCTTTGGCAAAACATGGTCAGAATCAGTCCCGAGGTCCCTGTCACCCAGGATCCGTCTTTGCTGTACGTGTGCACAGACAGCGTTATAAGAGCAAATGTGCACATGTTCCTGTATGCACGTACACGCACCGGACAACCAGATCAAGCTGTGGACAGGAAGGAAGGCCCAGCTCGGAGCAGGACGCGCTGTCCCCTCTGATTGGAGCCGAAGACCCCTCGAGGGGCTCCAGAGCCATCCCCTGTGTGTCCCGGTAGAAGGGCTCCCCTGTGTGTCCCTGCAGACACACACTCCCCTGTGTGTCCCGGCAGAAGGGCTCCGCGTGCCCAGACCACCTGGGCCACCAACTCTCGTCAGCTTCGCCACTTGGGCTGGTTCCTTAAGTTCCTGGAGCCTCCGTTTCCCATCTGTATGTACCACAGGACCTGGTGGTGCTGTTCTGACTTGTAAAGCCAGTGCTGGCCCCCTTCCTGGCAAAGAGCAGGTGCCCAGCGGGGCCAGCTTTTAATGCTCGTCAGAGACATAGACAATTTCATGATCCCCCCTGACCACTACAGACGTAAGTGGCGGAGAATTTCTTAGTTAAACGAAACTCACCCCGGGGGCTGGAGCAGTAGTACAGCGGGGTGGGCGCTGGACTTGCACGCTGCCAACCCGAGTGCGATACCCAGCGTTCTATATGCTCCTCCGAGTCTGCCAGGAGTGGTCCTCGAGCCGAGAGCCAGGAGTAAGCCCTGGGCATCACTGGGTGTGACCCCAAAGCAAAATAATTGACTCTGGAGAGAGAGAGAGCTCAGGAGACTGGGTGAGTGCTCGCTTTGCATACAGGAGCCCGGGTGCAATCCCTGAATCCACGGTTCCCTGAACCCCACCAGGGGCCGACCCCGGAGTATAGAGCTGGGAGTAGCCCCCAAGCCCTGCTGGGCGTGGGCCCCCAAACCAACAAAAATCTTCAGCAGAGACAAGTGTGGGATAATGCTCTGTCAGGAGTGCTTGGATTTGGGGTGAGAATCTCGGAGCCCCATCTCCTAGCTGGGTGACCTTGGTCAAGTTGCTTTCTGTCTCTGAGCTCCAGCTCCCTTTCTGTGAAATAGGGGTGCAGACAGCTCTCCGGCCAGTTCTCGGGAGGCTCAGTGAGAGGGAGGTTGACTGTGCTTGTGTCCTTCGAAGTGTCAGACCCCTTCGTGGCGTTGTTATCATCAGGTTCCTTTCTGCGAAAATGTGTCATAACCCTGTGTCTTTGCGCTCGCCTACAGAAGTGCTTATCTAAGAAATAAGTCGCCAGACGTATTACCTGCTGTTCCCCAGTCGGAAGACAGACTCTCCCAGCCAGTGTCCCCGGTCGTGACCTTAGAGGCTCTCTCTGTTCTCATTTTCTACCCGACCTGCTGCGGATGGCCGGGTTTTGAGTCCTCTGGGGCTCGACACTCCCCTTCTTCAGCTCAGTATTTATTTTCCTCTTTAAGGAGCATTTAACATCTCTAGCCTGGTGGATGGTGACAGCCGGGGCTTTGATGTCATTTTATTCCTTGCCCAAGAAATTAAGCCAACAGGCAAAGCTAATGGAGGAGGGGGCAGGGGGCAGGAGGGTCCTCCTGCCACTGGGATTTACAGCCTCCAGGCAGGGGACTCTCCAGAGAGGAAACCAATAGCATCTTATCTCTCAAGAGCCCTGAGTCGGGAGGAGATTCAGTGGAGGGGGGGGCCCTGGGGCCCCAGCAGTGACCTGTTGGCTGGGGAGACCTTCTAAGTGCACTCAGCAGGAGAGGGGCCCCATAACCTGATTAGGGTCAGCCACGCCACCTCCGGCTGCCGTCAACAGCAGGCGGGGGGTGGGTGGGGAAGGCGTGACCTTCCATTCGGCTCACAGGAAGGCTGGGTCAGCTCCGTGTGCCTGATTGTCCCAGACCTGGACGTGGGCTTGGCGTGGTCATTAGGGATAAGCCCGGCAGAGGTCAGGGTCACTGCTGTCTGCTATTGCTCCTCCTGGCCCTGTTGCCCAATCGTGCTGCCCAAGAGCTCTCGGCCTCACTGCCCACTGCCCCGCTTGACCCCTCTGAGCCCTGGGTGGTCCACTCCACACCCCACAGCCCCGGCCCACCCCACATCTATCTCTGGCTGACCTAGGACACCCCCCTCTTAGAAGTCCCGGGAGTTGTGTCCACAGAACCCAGCAAAAGCGTCCCTGCTGGACTGGTCAGCACCTTCTCTGGACCTGCCGGGTCACGGGGACTCTGGGTCTGGGGGGTGTCAGGGATTCCTACATGCCCGACCGTGGAGCTGGCTCTGCACAGGTGACTCAGATGTGGCGCGTGTCAGTGCACACAGACTCCCCAAGCCCTGGGACCCCCGTCCTCACCGCCCGGCACGTGCTCCCAGCCCTGAGCTCAGTGTTCGCCTGCAACGGAGGAGGAGCAGATGAAAAGGACGTCATGGAAAATTTCCCGAGCGTTTCCGGGTGATTGTTTTATGTGGCACTCGAGGGCTGCCTGTCCATCAAAACGAGCTCCAAAGGCATTTCGTGAACTCCATAAATTAATTTAATGGGCAGCATGCTTATGCGGCTAATATTTAACGGCCCTGTGGCCTCAGCAAGTTGGAGGCTTTCATCTCACTAACAAGCGTGAGCTCTGTGTCCTTCGGGGGTCCGGGCCCGCCAGCGTACAGGGCATACTTCTTACCCCGTTCCTGCACGTGGAATACACGTTGGCAGTGTTTTTCCTAGGGGATAAAATCAAGCACTGGCCCCGTGGCTGCCTCGAGCACTCTCCTGCTGCCCCGGTGTTGAGCTCTGCTATTATTCTGCTGTGCAGGGAAATTCGTTCTGGGGGTCAAGAGCCGCGAGTCGGGTTTGACCACAGTGGGAGGGGAGAGGGACTCCAGGCTGGACCAGTGGGGCCGCTCAGAGGAAGGATCTCAGCAGCCCCAAAGCGCAAGAGGGAGATGAGGACCAGAGGGATAGTACAGTGGAGATGGAGTTTGTCTTTGCACACGGCCCACCCGGGTTCAATCCCCGGCATCCCCTGGCGTCCCCCGAGCACCCTGAGTATCACCGGGTGTGACCCAAAAAGTCAAAACAAAACAAAACAAAGCGCCAGAGGGAGGATGAGCATGTGCCGAGCCAGACGGGGGCCCTGAGTCTGCCCCTTGCACTGTGTGTGACCCTCGTGTCCCTGCATCTCCCGCAGGGCATCGCTGGGAGTGGCCCTTGGTTGAAAAGACAGAATAAATCAAATCCAGGGACCCGTAAGACGTCTCAGTGGTTGAAAGCACTTGCCCAGCGATTGCTCAGCCACTGAGTTTATACAGCATCCTTTTTTTTTTTTTTTTTGCTTTTGGGTCACACCCAGCAGTGCTCAGGGGTTACCCCAGGAATCACCTGGGGAGTGTGCGGGGGACCATGTGGAATGCCGGGAATCAAACCAGGTCGGCCGCGTGCACGGCACACGCCCTCCCGCTGTCCCATCGCTCCTGCCCCACAGCCACTGAGCTTGTGCCCACCCCCGACTCCATGCCCCCCGGCTCTGCCTGCACCTGCACAGCAGCCCTGGAAACTCTGCAGGCTGACCGGGGTCCTTGTGAGAAAGAGGAAGGACCAGGCTGACCGCGTGGGGAAGGTGTGAGCCCCACACTTGTGCCCTGGTGCCACGCATGCCAGTCCTGAGGCTGCCCCCCCCTCGCCCCGCCCTGGGTCTGGGTCCCTGGGTAGGAAGTCAGAGAGTAAGGGTGTCCCCTCCCCCCCGTCCCCCTGCTCCCC
>JASTTN010006723.1:0-49433 GCA_030324115.1 Sorex maritimensis
GAACTAAGCAATCTAGTAAAAACAGAGATCAACAAATGGGACTACATTAAACTAAAAAGCTTCTGCACCGCAAAAGATACAGTGACCAGAATCCAAAGACTATCCACAGAATGGGAAAGGATATTTACACAATACCCATGAGATAAGGGGTTGATATCAATGGTATACAAAGCACTGGTTGAACTCTACAAGAAGAAAACATCCAACCCCATCAAAAAATGGAGCGAAGAAATGAACAGAAACTTTACCAAAGAAGAAATACGAATGGCCAAAAGGCACATGAAAAAGTGCTCTACATCACTAATCATCAGAGAGATGCAGATCAAAACAACCACAAGATACCACCTCACACCACAGAGACTAGCACACATCCAAAAGAACAAAAGCAACCGCTGTTGGAGAGGATGTGGCGAGAAAGGGACCCTTCTACACTGCTGGTGGGAATGCCGACTGGTTCAGCCCTTCTGGAAAACAATATGGACGATTCTCAAAAAATTAGAAATTGAGCTCCCATTTGACCCAGCAATACCACTGCTGGGAATATATCCCAGAGAGGCAAAAAAGTACAATCGAAATGGCATATGCACATGTATGTTCATCGCAGCACTGTTTACAATAGCCAGAATCTGGAAAAAACCCGAATGCCCTAGAACGGATGACTGGTTGAGGAAACTTTGGTACATCTATACAATGGAATACTATGCAGCTGTTAGAAAAAAGGAGGTCACAAATTTTTTATTTAAGTGGATCGGCATGAAAAGTTTCATGCTAAGTGAAATGAGTCAGAAAGAGAGAGACAGACATAGAAAGATTGCACTCATCTATGACATATAGAATAACAGAGTGGGAGACTAACACCCAAGAATTGTAGAAACAACTACCAGGAGGTTGACTCCATGGCTAGGAGGCTGGCCTCACATTCTGGGGAAAGGGCAACTCAGAGAAGGGATCACCAACTATAATGTAGTCGAAGGCCATGTGGGAGAAGGGAGTTGCGGGCTGAATGAGGGCTAGAGACTGAGCACAGTGGCCACTCAATACCTTTATTGCAAACCACAATAGCTAATTAGAGGGAGAGAACAGAACGGAATGCCCTGCCACAGTGACAGGGTGGGGTGGGGGGAGATGGGATTGGGGAGGATGGGAGGGATGCTGGGTTTACTGGTGGTGGAGTATGGGCACTGGTGAAGGGATGGGTTCCCGAACTTTGTATGGGGGAAGCATAAGCACAGATGTGTATAAATCCATAACTGTACCCTCATGGTGATTCATTAATTAAAAATAAATAAATTTATTAAAAAAAGTGAGCATACAGGGAGGGGAGAGGAGGGAAGGAAGGGAGAGAGCGCCCAGGAAATGAGAAGACACTGGTGCAGAAATGGAAAACACGGGTAGATAATAAAAATATAGAGACAGTGTAGGAGGCCCAGGATAGGAATAGCATGCACTGGAGAACGGAGGAAATGGAGCCGGGCAGGTTAGCAAAACAACAACAATAACAACAACACTATTATTATTCTTCAGGAAAATCTCAAGAACTTAAAGATAAAAAACCCCAAAATGTACAATGTAAAAGGCACATTAGGTTATCAGCAAAATGGATACACACCAAAACACATCAACGTGGAGTTTCAGAGCACATATGTGTGTATGTATGTGTATATGAGTGTGTGTACCATATGGTGTGTGTGTGTGTGTGTGTGTGTGTACACACCAGCCTATGGGCTTCCAGAACATCAAAGAAGATCGGGGTGGAAACTGCATAAGTGGGGGTCCACATTGCCAGACTAGGGGGTCAAAGGTTAAGATGGGTCTTTTTTTTTTTTTTTGCTTTTTTGCTTTTTTGGGTCTCACCTGGCAATGCACAGGGGTCACTCCTGGCTCATGCACTCAGGAATTACCCCTGGGGGTGCTCAGGGGACCATATGGGATGCTGGGAATCAAACCCGGGTCGGCCTCGTGCAAGGCAAATGCCCTACCCCTGTGCTATCACTCCAGCCCCACAAAGGTTAAGATGGGGATGAGGAGACACAGCATGGTCAGAAGGGGGCCATGGTATGAAAAGGCAGCTCAGATAGAGAAGGGAACACCAAGTAGAGGATGTCGGGAGGACCCATTCGGGTTGAAAGATGCATGTGCCGAACATGATGGTCACTCAATACCTGTATTGCAAACTACAACACCCAAACAGAGAGACAACAAAAGGGAATGCCCTGCCACAGAGGCAGGGTGGGGTGGCAGGGGATGGGGTGGGGGTGGTGAGAGGGATACTGGGATCATTGGTGGAGGAGAATGGGCACTGGTGGAGGGATGGGTAAATGATCACTGTATGACCGGAAAGCAAACACAAAAGCTCTTAGGTTTGTAACTGTACATCACAGTGATTCTCTGATACAATATTGAGGGAAAAAAAAGAAGAAGGGGGCCATGGTAAAAAAAAAAAAAAGGTTTGAGAAGAGCTGTTGTAAGCCACTAATAAATCAGTAATACACACATTCAGAAGGTGACAAAATACGAAACCTGGAGGGATGTGTTAAAACTTCTTCAGAAATTCAGATCTACGCATTCTACTCCCCTTGTAATTATGGACACTGGCGGGAGGCACGGAGAGACCAGCCCCACGCCACAAGCCCATCTGAGCCCTGGGCCTGGGCGCCGAGGAGACACCCGGCACACCTATGGGAGCATCTTCAGACGGGTGCACCACCAGCAGAACCCTGGGAGCAGTGGCTACTGAGGGAGAGTGACTCGCTCTTTCAGGCTTCAATCCATCAATCTATCCACTTGGGGCCAGAGGAACAATTTCTGTCTCTCTCACAGAACTATTGCAAGACTTGACAGGGGGAGCACATGTAAACTGAGTGCCTGGCATGTTCATCTACATTAGCTCTTCCCCTCATTAACAAAATTTTTCAAATTTCAAATACACCCGGCATCTTCAGTATTTCAGTTCACTTCTGAGTGCACTTTATAAACAACGACTGTCACTGTCATCCCGTTGCTCATCGATTGGTTCGAGCAGGGACCAGTAATGTCTCTCATTGAGAGACTTATTGTTACTGTTTTTGGCATATCCAATACGCACGGGGAGCTTGCCAGGCTCTGCCGCGCGGGCTCGATACTCTCGGTAGCTTGCCGGGCTCTCCGAGAGGGGCAGAGGAATCGAACCCGGGTCTGCTGCGTGAAAGGCTAACACCCAATCGCTGTGCTATGGCTCCAGCTCCTGGCTAGCTCGGTGGGACCAGTAACTCTCTATAAACAATGAGTATACAAAATGTAGCTTGGATTTTTTGGGGGGACTGGGGGTAAGAAAAAGATGTGAATGAGCCCTGCTGGTAGAAAGCATCCTAATTGGTAAAGATAATAAAACCTGAATGCAAAACAAGATTGTACAAGATGACACAATACACCAATTAGAATCACAAAATCTAGAACACTAAGAGCAAGTGCCGGTGAGGGTGTGAAGCAAAGGCCACCTTATACAAATCAGTACTGGGAGTGCAAACAGGCACCGTCATTGTGGAAAATGGCTCAATAGCTTCTTACAAAACATAACATCTGAGTCACCAATGACACACCTTCGCATTAACCCAAAGGAGGCAAAAGTCACATCGAGCAAACACCTGTATGTGGATGTTCATGGTAACTATAGTCACAGTTGCTAAAACTTGGAAACAACCAAGATGCCCTGTAATGTGTAAGTGGATAAACGATGGTACAACCAGACAAGGGAATATCATCGGTATCAATAAAGGGGGTATCAAGTCATGAAAATACAATTCTGCTGTGAATCTTAAAAACTCTCACTTTTGGGGGCTAGAGTGATAGCAGAACGGGTAGGGTGTTTGCCTTGCACAAGGCCGACCTGGGTTCGATTCCCAGCATTCCATATGGTCCCCTGAGCACCGCCAGGGGTAATTCCTGAGTGCAGAGCCAGGAGTGACCCCTGTGCATCGCCGAGTGTGACCCAAAAAGAAAAAAAAACTCACTTTTTTTAAGTCTTAATTTTAAAAAAATCATAATAAAGGCATGAATAGAGGAAGAAAAGAACATGACAGAATCCCATGGCAGAAATCAAAACTAATTGCAAGGATACAACAAAGTTGCATGATTCCACAAGAGTTAGCAGACAATGTTTTATACTTTTTTTATGCTTTTATCCACTTTCCACACCCACAGTTACAGCTAAACCAATTTAATTGGAGACCGTTTAGTTATTGCTAAATGTGTTAGAGACAGACACACACAGAGGGAGAGAGAGAGAGAGAGAGAGAGAGAGAGAGAGAGAGAACGGGGAGCAGAAAATCACTAGTCTTTATAGATATCGTAGCTGTTCAGCCCGTCACGTTCCCTACAAGGAGAAACAGCCTCCTTACAGCTGCTTTCAGAGAGCCTGTCAGAGCGAGCTGTGGAATAACGCTCAGAGATTCGGCTTCAGATCTGAGTCTACATGGCAGGAGGGAGAGCGAGGCCAATTTTTAAGAACAATCTCATGTGTCTGGTGGGACTCCCCCTTCATCTTAGACACAAATGTGCTATTAAGTGAATCTAAAACAATGGGTACAGATCTCTGCACTGAGCCAGTGGGAAATTCCAGTCTTTATAAGTTGGGAAGTGCTAATCCAGCAACCTTTCAGAGAGAGGCTCTATTGCCGTGAGGGGTTTCCAGGGAATTGCACAGGAAACATTCTGCAAACAAACATATTTCCCTATTTTCCCAGGGTCTGTGCTGCCAGCTTGATAGACGGCTGTCCAAGACAGATACCGTCAGGGCTCTCTGTGTTTTCAGAATTGTATTCACAGTTAAAATGTTTTCCAATGTGGTGTTTGAACATCAAAACCAAAATAACCCTTGAGGAGGCCGGGTGGGGTGAAGGAAGCATCTCCTAATAAAATGTCTCAGGAATTTATTCTACCACCATTCCTATCTCTTCATCACTGGAAAGCCCCTTCAGAAAAAAGTCTTCAGCAGATTTACATTTAGCAGAACTGGGTACAACATTCTGACGGGCTATGGGAAGCCACAAAGTGACATATCCTAATTGAGTTTAGATGGGAGGGGGGAAAATATACATGTATATATTTATATAATATATATATATATATATACATACACTAAAGCCTCCTGTCTTTTTCACAGATGGAACATATAACGATGGGTCAGGTCCTGGGGGTTCATAAATGTTTAAGCACCCAAGCCTCATTTCCTAGTTAAATCTCTGGGACATTCTTCTAATGATTTATTCATCTTTGCAGGGGGAGGGAGGGATGAAAGAAAAGAAGAGGTAAAGGAAAGAAGGAAGGGTGAAAGTCTCGGGGCAACTTGGTAGAAGTCAATGGCCAAAATCTTAATTCGGCTTTTTGGACACAGCTATCAATATATGACTAATTATTTGTTAAAAAATTAATTTATATATTTTATAAAAAATGAAGAGAAACTACTAGGCAAGGTAAATGAAAGATGCCTGGAGTACATCCTTAATGCGGGGGAGGAAAGAATGTCTGGGGCTGATATTGTGGCTTGCTCCAAATGCACAATCTGAAGGCATTTCATTTCATTGAAAATTTTGTATCGGGCTGGAGTGATAGCACAGCGGGTAGGGCGTTTGCCTTGCACACGGCCGACCTGGGTTCGATTCCCAGCATCCCATATGGTCCCCTGAGCACCGCCAGGGGTAATTCCTGAGTGCAGAGCCAGGGTAACCCCTATGCATTGCTGAGCGTGACCCAAAAAGCAAAAATAAATAAATAAAATTAAATAAAATTTCGTATCTGGGGATTTGAGCGCTCGTACAGACGGCGGAGCACTTGCCTTACGAGGGGCCTACCCGGATTCTATCCCCGGCACCACCTATGGTCCCCAGAACACAGCCAGGAGTAATGCCTGACTGAGCGCAGAGTCAATAATCCCCGAGCACTGCAGGGTGTGGCCCCAAGCAAAAGCAAAAGCAAAACAAATCTAAGACAAAGCGAAATTTTGCTCGTTGAGGAATTTCCAAGTTTTCCAGGTGTGAGATGTCAGGTTTAAGCATGGCACGGTGACTCTCGGATTTGGAAACTGCCCTCGCACAGACTGACCAAGGAGTGGGGGTAGGGGGGAGGGAGGGGCAGCCCCCGCTCCATGTCTCTGTTGAGTCCGGCCGGCCGGCAATCACTGCTTCCTCTGAAGGCCTTCGAGCAGAAAGCATGCTCTGCAGACGGCACTGACCCCTTTGCTCCCTGCCGGGGTCAAAGTCCTGAGGGCGGCTGGCCCGTGGGCGTGAATCACCTCCTGCCTGTCCGCCCTGAGGCCCACCCACCCCCACATTCTGCAGAGAAAGGTTCGAGGTGTGGGGGGGGGTCACAGCCCACTGCACAGTGCAAGTTGGAGTCAGAGCGAGCTCCAACAGTGCAAGGCAGGCTGGCTGGCCCTCGCGTGCCCGTTCCTGGCTCGTTCCTGGCACATCCCAGGAACCCAGCCCCAGCCCCGTCTCCTCCTCCCCTCCCTGGGCCCGGAAAGCGACCTTCCTAGATCCCAGATGCCTACGGAGAGGAAGACCATGGGCCTGGCCCTGGAGCCACTCTGTCTTGTACGATGATCGGGAGGCAAGTCACCCGCCGGGTTTCCATCCCGCCCGGGGCCCCCCCGGGACGTCTCGCCCGCAGTCCCCGGAAGGGACACGCCATCGCTGGCCCCCGAGGTTGGTCTCGCTAGCGCGGTTCTGGGTTGCCTCGTGGGCGCCTTGGAGATAGTTCCCACCCGGCGGCTGGAGAGAACGCTGCCCAGGCCCGCGCTGCGAACCGCTGCGGATAGAATTATTTGGAATCAATTTTAATCAGGAAACCACACGCCCTGTTGCATACTATGAAAATAAAAGCACCAGAAAGCAAACCCAAGTTTGAGCCGAGGTGAAATCTGAAGGCTCCGGTCTTTGCAAACTAAATCTAATTCTGCCAAAATGTGGTATATGGCACATTTGATTTCCCTTTGATTTAGAGCTGGCTCTCCCAGGTATTTCATATATATATTTCATATATATATGAAATATATATATATATGTACACACACACACATACATATATAATTTTTTAAATTATGCTCTGTAGAGGTGATTGCAAAGTTTCTGTAGTAAAAAAAATGCATCCTGCTTATCCCGTTATTGCTTAGGAAATTAGGGAACACAGCTTCTAACACCCTGTGTGTGGAGCAGGGTGGCAAACCACTTAACTGGCAATAACAGCGTATTGATTGGCGGTGGCCCCAGGGTAGGCTGCCCTCACACTGGCCGGGGACTCACCGCGCGTCACTCCCCTTAGCCCGTGGGAAAAAGGCCCTAAGGCCCTTCCTGGGGCGTCTGTTCTTTCCTTTTCACTCTGCTTTCCGACATGTAGTTTGAGACCAGTGACTTCTCTTCCCCTCCGACCCGCACACTCTCTGGGGCCGGGCAGGGTTGAGCCCTCGACTTAAAAGGTCACCTGACTACAGGGGAGGGGCTCTCGGGCTAATGACCCAGGTGGACATGCGGGAACCCCCGCCCCCATGGGCCTGGGCTTCCATCTGTGGGTCCTGAGAGCCCGGGAGAGTAGCCGAGAGCGTCTCGGTAGGAGAGAGGGAGAGTGGGTGCCGGGTGATGCCCGCTCCCGCCTCTCAGCTGCCGCTCAGCGCCTCGCCCCTCCTGCCCGGGGCCCCACCCTCCCCCACACTCCCCGCCTAAGCGGCCATCTGGCCCTCGACACGGCGAGGAGCTGCAGAATCAGCAGGACCCTATCGGGCCCCTAGCCGGTCCTGCTCTCCACGGGCCCCTGGCACTGCCTCGTCCGGGGAACAGACCAAACCCCGAGCATCTGCACCCGGCGAGTCCAAATAAGGAGAGAAGAAAATCCACTGGCCCCACCCACTGCCCAGAACAGGCTGGTTCCCGGTCACCCGAGTGACCAGCCTCGGGAGAGGAAGCCCTGGTGCCGATAACCCAGGAAACACTTAAAAAAAAAAAGAGGAAAAAGCATGACCCTCAAGACCGACCCTGATTTCTGACCATGATCGGTGTTATTCCTTTGCACCCAGTATCGACTCCCGGTGATCACAGTAAAGAGTGCAGCTCTTGGGGACAGTGTTGGGGACAATAATTCTCCCGTGTCGGGGCTGGAGCGATAGCACAGCGGGTAGGGCATTTGCCTTGCACGTGGCCGACCTGGGTTCTAATACCAGCGTCCCATATGGTTCCCTGAGCACCGCCAGGGGTAATTCCTGAGTGCAGAGCCAGGAGTAACCCCTGTGCATCGCCGGGTGTGACCCAAAAACCAAAATAATAATAATAATAATAATAATAATAATAATTTCCCCGTGTCTTCCGAGCAGAGGCACTGAGAGCTCTTTGGGCCTGTTGCTATGAGGGTTTTTGTTTCCTCCCTCCCCTCCCCCCACGGACTAGCTTGTCAACAATGTTTCAGTACCAAACAGCCTTGAAGGCAGAGAGACGCTCTCCACCCTCCTGGCTCCCGGCCCCCCAGGGAAGCGGCCCCGTGACGACACTGGGCTTCTCTGAGCTCCAAGGCGTCACCATGGGGCTCCTGGGCATCTTCTATGGGATGGGGGTGAGGCCAACAGGGGTCCTGGCGCTGCTAAGACCCCCGATCCCTCAGGCACAGGATGGTTTCTCAGCTGTGGCACCTAGAGATAGATACACAGCAAGAGAGCGACCGAGGGCCAAAGGCAGCACAACGAGAGGACTCATCCGCACGACTGAGCCTGTGGGTGGGGGTTAAGAGGCGCTCGGTGTCCCTGGGGGAGCGAGGGGGGCTCACTGCTGAGGGCATCAGCGCCAGTTCCTGCTCCTCTCACAGTGCCCAGCCCTGCCCTGGGCTCGAGCGACACCAGGGCAGGGGCAGAGAACAGCGTCACGGAGGAGAGAGAAGGGCCAGCTACTGGCCAGTCAGGGATGAGCCACCCCACTGCATAGCGCGGCAAAGACAAAGCCACAGAGTCTCCTCCCCTGGTGGGCTTCACTGCCCCCCAAGCCGTCTTCGTGCAGCTCAAAGCAACCGCGGGAACTCACTCTCGGTGGGTACGGGCAGACGCGCAGGGGGTGTGCACCCTCCTTGCAGGCCGTCACCCAGCCGACCCACCGACCCAAATCACAGAACGACACTGAGGGGAAACGGAAGGCGAACTGGGCAAATTGGATAGAAGAAAACAGATCAAAAATGAAATTAAAAATAAAACAAAAACACTGCACTATAGCACTGTCGTCCTGTTGTTCATCGATTTGCTCGAGCGGACACCAGTAACGTCTCCATTCTGAGACTTGTTGTGACTCTTTTCGGCATATCGAATACGCCACAGGGAGCTTGCCAGGCTTTGCCGTGCGGGTGGGATCCTCTCGGTAGCTTGCCGGGCTCTCCGAGAGGGACAGAGGAATGGAACCTGGGTCAGCCATGTGTAAGGCAAACACCCTACCCACTGCGCTACTGTTCCTTCAGTCGCGGGGGGTGGGGGGGTACAAAACCCCAATGCCTAGATTTGGGAAGATAGGCAGGAAGCGTGCTCAGGGGCACTGGCCAAGGGCCCGCAGAGGGGCTGGACTGCCTCGGGCATGCTCAGCCTTGAAAGGCTCTGTGAAGGCGGAGTGTGCCCCACACTGGTGCCCCCGGCTTTGAGACAGGCCCGTCAGTCTACTGCGCCGTGTGAGGAGGGGTCCGAGAGGAAGCAGAGGGTTAAGAAGAATGGCCTTCATCCCGGCCACCACACGGCCCCCCGCGCATCAGCAGGGGCAGCTCTGGAGGCCCCCCAGACACGACGGGGGGCCGGGGCCATCCATCACGTATGCTTGGCCGAGCACCACCGGGAGGGGCCCTGGAAGCCTGAGCACAGCCTGGGAGCCCCCCAGCAGGCGGACGAGGAAGTTCAGTAGGAAAAGGAAGGCGAATCGTGCGCTCACTGGGAAGCCAAGGCCATACAATCAATCTATCTTTCTTTCTTTCTTTCTTTCTTTCTTTCTTTCTTTCTTTCTTTCTCTTTCTTTCTTTCTTTCTTTCCTTTCTTTTTTCCTTCCTTTCCTTTCTTCCTTTCCTTCCTTCCTTCCTTCCTTCCTTCCTTCCTTCCTTCTTTCCTTTCTTTCTTTCCTTTCTTCCTTCCTTTCCTTCCTTCCTTTCTTCCTTCCTTTCTTCCTTCCTTTCTACCCCCCCCAAAAAAAATAGGTTTGCAAAGGAACAGAAAAACCATTTGGGTGAGAACACGTCCCGAATTTCAGTCCTGCCACCAACCAAGGCTGCGGACATCCTTTGCCTAACCCGGTAGCCCAGTAAGGGCGGGAGCCCGGGGCTGTCTCCGAGGGCTCAACTCGTCCAAAGGCGCCGTTCCCCCGCTACGTCCCCCGCTGGTCATCGTGACAAGCGTAAGAGAAACTGGATGGGTTGGACACCATCGCAGGGTGGTAAAAGGTGTTTAATGAACTTGTTTTTAAAAAAAAATGGGAGGGGGGAGGAAAAGAAAAAAATAAACGACTTTTCAAGTCAAAGAGCTTTCTGAGAAAAACCCACAAATAAAAGTACACCATCTAGAAAGCTGACAGCTTTATAAATTGGCCCATAAAACAGTAATGCCGAAATTTTTTACTAGCCTAGAAATTGTTTAGTTTTGACAGAAATGACCCAAGTAGCAAGGTCTGTATGCTATAAGGCAAGTGATAAATACACAAGACGTAGCCTGGACCCATTGTGACCACCAAGAAAAAAACCAAATTCAAAGGAACAAAGTGACTTCGCGAGAAGAATGAGGCGGCGTCCGGCACGAGTCAGCAGCTCTGGCCCTGCGTGGGGTCCCCGGGGGCTGCCGCCTGCACCACGAGGGACGCGGGCCTCAGGTCTGCCCGCACCAGCCCACTCCACACGACTGGCCGGGTCACGGACATGGTCCCCGCAGGAGCAGCGGGGCGGGGGCGTTTAGAAAGTGCCCTCTTTTCTGACAAAGGGGAAAGGGAACGAAAAAGGAACTGCCCTCTGGCTCCTGATCACCTCCACGGTGGGCGCGGGCCTCCGAGACACCCGGCTCTCTGCAGACCACGGCAACACAGCTGCCCGGCGCGGGGGGTGGGGCAGGACAGGAGCGAGGGGCAGCCTGTACCACCGGCCACGCACCACCTGCCCCACACGACTGCTGTGTCGCACCCACTTGTTCAGGTCAGCCTTCACCTCTCTGAGTGAAATACTACTCACTCACATCACTCACACACACTCACACTCACACACACACACTCACACACACACACATACACTCATACACTCACACACACTCATACTCACACACACTCACACTCACACACACATACACTCACACATACTCCCTCATACTCATATACGTACACACTCACACACACTCCCTCATACTCATATACGTACACACACACTCATACTCACACACATATGTACACACAAATTCACACATGCACTCATACTCACACTCACACATTCACATATACTCACACTCACACTCATACATACTCACACACACATTCACACAAACTCGATCACACACACTCATATACATACACTCACACTCACACACATACTCACACATTCAAATTTACACATACATGCATACACTCACACACTCACACACACACTCATACACACACACACTCACACACATACTCACACTCAAATTTACACATACATGCATATACTCACACACTCACACACACTCATACACATACACACATTCACACTCACACACATACTCACACACTCAAACTTACACATACATGCATACACACACACACTCACATTCACACACACAAACTTGATCACACACACTCATACTCACACATACACACACACACACTCACAAACTCAATCACACAAACTCATACACATACACACATATACTCACACATTCAAACTTACAAATACATTCATACACACACACACACACACACACTGTCTCACAGACATTCATACACACACTCACACCCACACAAAAATAACCCAAAAAAAGAAAAAACCCGAACTTAAATAGCAGAACTGTCCCTAATCTCCAGGCACCCCAGCAGCTGCGGGAAGAAACACACTGCCGTGAGAACAGCAACAAATCCTGAGAGAAAAAGACCGAGAACAGCCCCAGCCGCCCCTTCCAGAGACTTCTGCGGCGCTTCTGCGTCTTGACGCGTTCACCAGGCTGAGATTCCTTTTCTGGGTGGGGGCCAACAGGTGCAGCAGCCGGAGGCGGCGTGCCGGGCACCAAGAATCCTGCAAGCCTACCCTGGCCCTGCCCCTGAGCCCCTGCAAGGGGGCGGGGGTGCTCGCTGAGCCTCCCGAGGGAACCCCCCACTTCCAAGTCCCGAGAGATCAGAACCGGGACTCCGGAAGGTCCACAGGCGCTAATGAAAGCAGCACCCCGATGTCTCCAGCCGCCCCACTCCCAGGGGGTCCCCGGGAGCGAGCACGCGTGCTGGCCGGGCAGAGCACGCCTGGATCCAGGGGCTGACCCTCCCGGCGACCCACATTACCGGAGAAGCGCCCGCCTCCCGTGCCAAGGGCTGCGTGTGGCCTGGAACGAGAAAGGAGGAGATTAAACTGACGGCAGAAACACCTGCCGCAAAGCCCGAGGGGGCCTCGGGCCGTGCCGAGCGGCCGTTTGTGGTAATGGTCCTGTCGGATCCAATAAACCAGCTCTTCGCACACCGCCGGGCTGAGGCCTCCTGTCAGCTGACCGCATCCCAACTGCCTCCCTCGCACGCCCCGTGTTTTATGTGCGTGGCACCTGGACCCACCGCGGGCCGGGGGAGTCCAATTAGACAATGATGAGCACATATGCCACCGAAGTATGACCAACGGCTGGTCCCCGTGAAATCACGGCGGCGTGCTACAGGCGGCCGGCGGGCGGGCGGGCAGGGGGCCCGGAGGACAGGCAGAGCCCCGTGGCTCAGTGGCTGGGCTGTCCCCTCTCGCGCTGTCTCCCAGGGGCTGGGCTCAGAGGAAGGAGACCGTTTCCTTCCAAGTCCCTCGCTGGTGCAGACGAGGGCAAAGGAACGGCACTGTGGGCGCCCGGGTCATCTCTCACCCGCCGCCCGGTCTACTCGCCAGCTGCCCTGTCTCTGCTGGGGCCCAGGGCCATGCCCAGAGATGCCGCCATGTCCGGGCCAGTGGGGCAAAGCCTCAGGTGTGCCAGGCGGAGACGCTACTGCCCGCACCTTCTCATCAGCCCAGCGCTGCATTTTGGTAGGAAAACAGGCAGACTTCCGTCACACACACGTGAGGTGACCTCGGGGCTGTGCCTAGATCCCAATTATCTCCATCGGGGCAGGCGGGCAAGGTGACCTCACCTCTTCATGCTTCCCCTGGAGTTTTCCAGGATGATGGATCAGGCTCAACTGTTGGCTGTTTCCTTTTGTTCCTCTTTTTCTCAGAATACTGAAGGAGGCTCAGAGGTACGACGTGTCTAGCACGTGAGAGGCCCCAAGTCTGATCCCTGGAGCCAGCCCAAGCTCCACATGGAATGAGCCCTACGCCCCCTCCCCCTGCCCCAGCTGCCCTGGATCTGGTCCCGTAAGAAAACAAGTTGCAGGAAATCCTACAAGGCCATCAAGCAAGGTGTCCACTTCCGAGCAGAAACAGGCCACATGTGCCTTTGGAAAACCAGAGAGAACTTCCCAGCCAGGCTCACGTTTTTTGGTATCGTTTTTTGCTACAAATCTAAGCTTTTCACCCCGGGACGGAGTCGGGCTGGCGATGCTAACTCTGGAACCCAGATCTCTGGACCCTCCTCACCCAGGGGCAGGGCTGGGACAGGCCAGCCGCTGGGGCACGAGCCAGGCCTGTGTTTCACGAGAGAGGATGGCCAAGCACTACGGTCAAAGGGGACAGCTGTGGGGCTGGGGGTGACTCGAATGGGGGGGGCGAGTCTGAGTGTGATCCCGGAGCCCCCCATAGGTATGACCTCTCTCTCTATAAATATGCTTATGTCTACACTTCTTTAGAAACACACATGCACATAAAGAATGACAGAGGGCGGGCAGAAAGCAGATACAGACAGAGAGGACCGGCTTGCTCCGCCTACCAGCTAAGTGCTCTGGCTCCCGTGTGGGTTACACGCCTTACTCACATCTCCACTGAGCAAGAAAAGACTACAGACGCCTTTCCCAACCTACAACCCCAGCGCTGAGCACCGCTCACACAATGGCGGCTAAGAGGGGCCCATGGCCATGGAGCAGGGGACCGGGTGGCTCTCCGAGCGATTGTGCCTGCAAGCTTCCAACAGCTTCCATGGAAGGAGTCGGGGTAAACGCTCCTCTGGGTGAGATCACAACACGTGTGTCATAAGGCACTGACTGCTTCCACTGCTTCCGAGCTTTTGCGTCCTTCATAAATCACGATGGATCTGAGTTTAGATTTTTTTCCCCCCACTTCTGCAATGCATGATGTAAAGTTCTGTTGATTGCAGAGGCTGTGCTTTTCTAGTCAGCAGCCACCAAATGCAGCAACAGAAAATGCCTCTGTAGGCACAGTTCTGCTGACTTATGATCCTCCCCGCTTTGCCGG
Source organism: Sorex maritimensis (assembly GCA_030324115.1). Taxonomy (NCBI): domain Eukaryota; kingdom Metazoa; phylum Chordata; class Mammalia; order Eulipotyphla; family Soricidae; genus Sorex; species Sorex maritimensis. The sequence goes on from JASTTN010006723.1 coordinate 14,515, forward strand.
CTCCCGTCTGCTGCTCGGCACAGCTGTTCTGAAACGGAACAGTGCTTTGTGCAAACGGTGCCAGCCTGGCCTTGAAACAGAGAGCCAAGAGTAGAAGAAGGGTTGGGGGAAATTAGCGTTTCGTAGCCGCAGCCAAGAGTGTGGCCCATCACCTGTGATCGCGGGTACCTGTGATCCTGCGTGGCTTGCTCTTGACTGAAACGCACCGCCTGGAGCAGATCTTAGAGAAATGTCCCGGCAGCCCAGCTCCGTGGGTCTCTGCCTGCCGAGACAGCGGGCACACGGCGGCAGGGAGGGGAGAGGTGACGGCACGCTCGGCTCCTCTGTCTCTGCTCGTCCTCCAGGAGCAAACGACAGCCACGTTGATCATCGCAAAATTAGAATCCTTAGTGAGGGGGCGGGAGGGGGTGGGGGCGGGATTTCTACAGTGCAACAGTGCAGTTTCTATTTTTCAAAAACCTCAGAATAATGCATCTACTCTGTAGGATGCTTGGAGGAGAGGATTGATTTCAGAGCCGAGTCACCAGCAAGAATAAGACCTGCAATAAGCTAAGAGAAACGGGCCCCGAGAGGGTAACCCGCCCCTCGGGCCCCGACACGACGTTTCACAATCACCCTGCTCCACGAGGACCTGGTTATGGATGACAGGATCCCCCAAGACCAGGACGTGGCCCACTGGACAAGTACAAATAGCAAAGGGCTGGGATCTGTCTGCCTTGCTTTATAGAGGCCTTTGCCAGGGCCACGGTCACCCAGTTCCTATTAAGAAAGTTCATCTAGCAAGTTTCCTAATTATCTAGGAAGGCACCTAATTTATATTTTAAATCACATATGGGAGGGGGAAAAAAAGTATGTGAATAATGGTTAACTCTGGATAAGAAGGGTAAATATTAAATGATTTCTATTAAAATCACTTGCTCTTTCTAAAATGTTTAGGATGTGGGGCTGGAGTGATAGCACAGCAGGTAGGGCGTTTGCCTTGCACGCGGCCGACCCGGGTTCGAATTCCAGCATCCCATAGGGTCCCCTGAGCACCACCAGGGGTGATTCCTGAGTGCATGAGCCAAGAGTGACCCCTGTGCATCGCCGGGTGTGACCCAAAAAGCAATAAATAAATAAATAAATAAATAAATAAATAAATAAATAAATAAAATGTTTAGGGTGAGTGTGTTATTTCTGTGATAAGAAAAATATGAAACAAGTTAAAATTAAGGTGTTACATACCAAGGGAAACTGGAATAGAAATGAAATAGATTAGGGGCTGGAGTGATAGCACAGCAGATAGGGCGTTTGCCTTGCAAGCGGCTGACCTGGGTTCGATTCCCAGCATCCCATAGGGTCCCCCGAGCACTGCCAGGAGTCATTCCTGAGTGCAGAGCCAGGAGTGACCCCTGTGCATCGCCAGGTGTGACCCGAAAAGCAAAAAACAAACAAAAAAAAACAAAAACAAGAAATGAAATGAAATAGATTATAATGGAGCAATTCTGGATGAATCCAAGCAATTAGTGGTTCCCAACTTTGTTCATCTAAATATCTAGAGAGAGAGAGAGAGAGAGAGAGAGAGAGAGAGAGAGAGAGAGAGAGAGAGTGTGCAGGAGGGCGAGAGCAAGAGAGCATGCCAAAAGTTGATTTGAAAATCAGTTGGCAGGCTTAATTTTAAATAAAGGCAAAGCCACAGCGCAGCACCAAGAGCGAGCTGCCCTCCCACCCATCTCCCACTTGGTCACTTGAGTGCTTTCCTCCCGGCCTCAGGCTGGCTGGCACCACAGCTGCCTCCCTTGACGCCCGCCATTGTCTCCTGCACCAATGACATGCTGTTATCCAGACAGATGCCTCCCAGGCCCACTGTAAAACTGTCCTTCCAAAATTCCAGCAAAATGATGCATGCCGTGGGATGGCCTGTGCACGCGTTATTGAAACGCAGGAAGGACACTGCGTTCAAAGTTCCCGCCTGTTCCAAGAAGCCCGCAGGGAGGCTTGGCTTGTGTCTCCAACAGACCAGCTACGCCAGCTTCAGCCCGGGCACAGTCCCAGTTCAGAGCTGCAGACAGAGCGACAGAGGGACCCCCCCCACCCCCACACCCCCCGCCGACCGGATCATTAAGGAACTTCTGGGTGATGGAGAACACAAATCATGAGATTGACAGCAAACTCCCCAAGACCTGGGAACGTGGCAGCCGCGGGCAGAGAAAAGCAAAGCACAACAGAACTATAGAACCGTCTGCAAGTGAGTCCACGCACCGCTCAAGGCTTCTCACTTCTTTATGCTCGCATGGCTGCAGAACCCGGGATCCTGCCAATACAACTAAATTATCTACCGGAACAAGAGCTATTTTCACCTGTGCTGAAAAAAAGAAAAATCCACTCCAACTATCACTATTCACCAACTTATAATCAGTCAACAAATTTTACTAAGACAGTTTTTAAAGCCTGAAAAAAAGACTAAACATCAAAGGGAATTAGCAAATCAGAAACCTATCCAACTGAATTAGCTATTGAATTAGCAAGTCCGAAATCTATCCAAGGGACCAAGAGAGAGACATTATTAAAAGAGCAAGAGATTAGAAGCGGCCAGAGTCATGGAAGACAGATCTCAGGAAGCCAGTATCCCTCTCCATGACTCCAGTAAATGAAAAGCATGGAGATGTGACAGAATGAAAGACTTATTTTCCCCAGCATTAAGAAACTGTCCACAGGGCATGGTCCACTGTGGAAAAGGGGCAACAAGCTGTCCGCTAATCTCCACGTTCTCTTTCTTCTCTGGAGAACACCCCAGAGAATTTTAGCAGGCCACAGAGGGCCAGGTTAAGTAATTCTCATCCTCACTTGCAAATTGGCCACATGGCAAACTCTGACCAATCAGATGCGGGCTGAAGTGCCGTGTGCAATCGTGGGCCATACTCATGGAACAGAAGAGAGAATGCTTCTTCTGGGAACAACTGCAGGGATGAGTAGCTGAGACAGAGTTCTTTAAATCCAGGATGTCTATGATGCTTACTGCCTAGCAAAATTCAGGGGAAAAGGTATGCCAGCACCTGGCTGAATTTTTTTTTTAATTGACAGGAGGAAGACAAAATACATTTGATCTCATTCATACGTGGGTTAGAAAAAAACAAAGCAACAGAATAATGCCCAATGAAAACAAACCCTTAGACTCTGATGCAGAACTGAGATAACCCAGGAGAGGGGAAGTAGCCAAGAAGGGTTCAGCGCATAGTGGTGGGGGGTTATTAGCATGTTAGTGGTGGACATAGGACAGTTAAAATTTTTAAATAATTTATCATAGTTAAGTAATATGTTTACAGAGTGTTGCCTTTTATGGTTCCTGTGCAGGTAGTAACCTCAATTCACCATCACCCAAGTATACAAGAACACCCCCGACACACACCATGTACCTAAAATTAGTAAATATTTACATATCCGTAAGCCTTGATCAATTAAATATATACACAAAATTAAAAGACTGACAACAGTGTGTCTTGATGATACTATGAAGAAACTTGAATCTCTGGACAAAGCCAGTTTGATTATAATGTCTATAGGTATGTTCCAGAATGATCTGGAAGCAGTTTTCATAAAAGTTAACAGTTTCCCTACTACTCAGCAATACTATATTATGTATATTCCCAAGGTGTACATCTATATATATTCAATGAGTGCATTCAATAAATACACAAAAAGATATATGTTCAAGACTTATCATCAAATTTTATTAAAATTCAGAATAGATAAACTGTGATATAGTCAAACAACAACAAAGATAAAAAACTCTATTCAATTCATGTTGCCTCAAAACATGAATATAATGCCAACATACTCATAAAGAAAAAACAGGCACAAAAAATGGAATAAGTGATATCCCTCCATGTGGTGCAGAAAAAGAAAAAATTTCATGACGATAATCAGAATAACAGATATGGATGGAGAAGGACTGACTAGAAAATGTAGAAGGGAACTTTGCAAGGTTCTAGAGAGTTCCATAATCTAATCCTGATGACACTGTGTTGGTATATACATTGTAAAAATGTATCCAACTATGCATTTAGGGCCTGTGTGGGCTTCACTGTATGCAAGTTATAACAAATAAAGCTAAAAACAGAGGTAAGAAAAAAATCATGCTGTCCCATAGTTAATACAAATTAGTTACTGTTGATTAATGCCTAGCAGAGCAGCAGACCATAGGATTAAATACACTTCTTGAAAATATAAGGCTTAAAAATGTAACTGATTAAGGATCAGTGATAAATACTTCCAAATCATGAATAAGTCAACTAGAACAATATTCAGCAAAAATCACAATGTTTGCTGAAGAATGAGAGCAAAACTGCACAGAATATGAGCCATTCACGCAAACTTCAAAAATATATTCAAAGCAGAAACTCACACCTGGTGGTACAACCAGATAGAACAGATGTCAGTCTCACATGTCAGCACAGGAACGACCTCGGGCAGTAACAAGAAGGTCACGACAAGGCTACAGAGGGCCCTCCAGCACGCTGGGATGCTACCTCATGAACCCTGTACTGAGGCTCACTCTAGCCCTATGGCAAACTGTGCATCTGTCTAGGAATTTTTAATACTCAACTTCACATGAGAAGGGTTTAAAATGAAGTCATGATTATAGAACATGAGTCACAGCAAGGCCCTGGCTCTATTAGACTATTTTTGTATAAATGTGTATATATAAGTAGGCACGTTATATATATATATGTATATATATATATATATCAATCATAGTATATATATATATGTACATATATTTATTCAAATGCACGCATGTTGTCCCAAATAGAAAAGATGTAGTGTATTCAAATGCTCGTGAAACCAGGGCTGGAGCGATAGCACAGCGGGTAGGGCATTTGCCTTGCACGCGGCCGACCTGGGTTCTAATCCCAGCATCCCATATGGTCCCCTGAGCACCGCCAGGGGTAATTCCTGAGTGCAGAGCCAGGAGAAAACCCTGTGCATCGCCAGGTGTGAACCAAAAAACCAAAAAAAAAAAATGCTCGTGAAACCTTAATTTTATAATCTATCCTAGTGTGAGGCTGGGGAAGATTTTGTCTTACTTCCCTTTTATCATTTTTAGGGATAGAAAGAGGGTGTGTGTGTGTGTGTGTGTGTGTGTGTGTGGGTGGGTGGGTGTGTGTGTGTAATGTTTGTGTGTGATAGCATTCCTTACTGTGCCATATTATTACTTATTGTGTGCACTGTGTGAGGAGCAAAGACAACCAACTTTCTAGTTCCTAAGTTGGTAAGACACAGGGAATCCCACCCACCCACAGAACAAACCATGCTCAGACGTGGGGGCTGGCCCGGAATCCGTGACTGTCTCTCTGACTGTGCTCTGAGACGGCAAACCATGGCGTAATCGACCCCCACACCACTCACGGTCCCCATCGCACTCCCCCTGACTGGAGAGTCGGCCTGAAAGTGCTGGCTGAGCAAAAACTACGTTTCCCAGAGCCCTGGAGGGCAGCCATGTGACTGAGTTCAGTGACTAGAGAGTGAACTGAACTGGCGACCTCTGCTTCCACACAGAGCGGCATAGCACTCCCGCGGATTTCTCTCTTCAGCTGGCTAGAAGTGCAGGGCTGGGCGGTGTGGGCCGGGTGATGGACACCTTCAGGGCAGCAAAGCCTCCCCCCCACCAGGTCCCTCCCTCACTCCACGACTCTTACCCGCTCTGAGCTTGTACCTACACAGGACTGTCGGTGTCAGCAAGGAAGGGCTTCTGCAGTCTCTGAGCCACCACTCATTTGGTCCCTACTTGCTAAAGCCGCTGCCTCCGCCAACAAAGGCAGGGAACAAAAACCCTACTGAGCCCATAGTACAGTTGATGGATCAATATAAATGGAATGGCAGGGGCAGGGAGGGGGGTGGTGAGAGAAATAAATAGCACTGTAGCACAGTTGTCCTGTTGCTCATCGATTTGCTCGAGCGGGCACCAGTAACATCTACATTGTGAGACTTGTTGTTACTGCTTTTGGCATATTGAACATGCCAGGGGTAGCTTGCCAGGATCTGCTAGGCAGACGGGATACTCTCGGTAGCTTGCCGGGCTCTCCGAGAGGGACGGAAGAATCGAACCCAGGTCGGTTGTGTGCAAGGCAAACGTCCTACCCACTGTGCTATGACTCCAGCCTGGAAATTAATTGATTAATTAATTAATAATCCAGAACAATGTCTCACACAGCATGAGTGCCGATGGGTGTTAGCTTAATAAGTACCCAGGAACCTATTACAACGTCCAGAGTCTTTCCACTGATTCACTTCCAAGAGACGGGCTGTAGAGAATAAAGGGAAGTGATTGATGATGGTCTACGCCATCCATTTCTTCCGGTTAATCACTCCTGCCTCCAGAGCATCCTCTGGGCGGGCATATGAGGAGCACAGGAGGCGACCGCAGCACACTGAGCAATAAAGCTGAGAGACGAGCAGGAGATGGGAGCCACGGGGGACCGTGATGGACCAGCTGGGGCCTCGGAGCTGCGTCCCTTACTTGGGTGAGGAGCTGGGGGCGGAAACCCCATGCAAACACATATGGCGAGTTTAAGTTCTTTTCCTGCTTTCCCCCCACCCCATCTGCTGGCAGCAAGCGCATGGGCCGGCATCCTGGCGAGGACACACCCATGCACACACGCGCGCTCGCGCACCTACACACACACACGTGTGCATGCACGCACGCACGCTGCACACCAGCATACACGGATCAATTGCCGCACGGCCGAGGGTACTGTTGGTTTTATTGATGAGGTCTCGCAAATCATCGCTAAAACAAAATAAGCTGTTCGCCTCACCGCTGGAGTCAAAGGGAGTGATGACAACTGTCTCCCCCTTCTCAGGTGATGAATGAGCCTTCTCCTCCCTCGCCAGGTCCTTGACCTACATCCACAGTCATTCCCGTGACCCGGGCAGACCCGAGGAGAAAAGAAGCCTCACTCACAAATACCTAATGAAGCCTGTCTCAACTGTTACTGCTGTAGCCTGTCATTCTAACTGCAATTGATTTGCTAAGGTGGCTGGGTTTTCCTTTTTTTTTTTTTTTCAATAATCAGACTCGCAGACAAAAACACCTAATGTAAATTAAACACATCTCTTTGTCTGCCATTTACATTTTACCAACCCCGCTGCCCTTTGTCTATTTAAACCTTTCTATGAAACTCCGTATTCTCCTTTTTTTATATATAGAGAGAAATAAGCAAATAAATGTGTGACCTTTACAAAGTCCTTTGTGCAGAGGGAACTTTCTGCCGGCTACACAGTCCTTTTCATTAAGGCACACATTTCAATTGATAGAGCATGACTGTCTAGAATCCCCTTTGAAGACGGTTTGGAAGCCACATGAGACAATAATGCCACGGTTGAATCACACTGACACAGACATGGGGGATGTGGCATTTTAGACCATAACCCATCTATTTATTCTCCCTAGGAGTCGAGGTAGAAAAACGACACACAGAAAATTCCAGAAAGCAATCTAGCTAGCCCTATTGTGCAGGTGTAGGTATTGCAAAGCCCAACCCTTTTGGGCAGAGGTGGGGGGAAAAAAAAAGAACCTAAACCAACCACAGTTCAAAGCCTGTTTCCTGAACCTGCTGGAACTTGCTGGTGGTCTCCTACGCCTTGCGTTGCAAAACAGGCTAAAAATCAAACCTACTCGAGAGAAAAGAGAAAAAGGCTCTTAGAAGTCAGGGCCTGAGGCTTCTATGTTCCTTTCACAGCACCAGCGCCCCGAGAGGTCCTCCGACGCCTGGCCGTCTCTCTCCAGCGACTCGAGGGCGCTCGGGAACAGCCTGGACCTGCAGGGCTCCGTTATCAGCAGAACACAGCGTAGCAGAGGGGCCCCTTGCGGCCGGTGGCTGGCCGGCCGAGAGCTCCGTTCAGCAGCCTCTGGGATGCGAGTGTCGGCGCAGGCCCCTTTCAAGTTCCTGAACTTTGCCTGGTCTGCGGAGGCCCAAAGTGCAGAGCCCAGGAAAAGCAGAGGGGACGCCACCAGCGTGGCTGGAACCAAAGGGGCCCTCACTCGCACCCGCTCCCGCTGCTCGGCTTCCCCCGCTCCTCAGCACCCGGGAGTGGGCAGCGCCTCCCCTCTACCCCCGCCCCCCCTCCCTGCCCTCTGGCTCCAAATCAACCAACACCTGGCCCTGGGCACCTGCCAGGCTTGCCAAAAAGTGAGCCGGCTGCTGGCGGAATTCTCTGGTTCATTGTGGCCCTTTCTGTGCTTTTACCCCCGTACCCCTCTGGGAGGCTGAGGGCCCCGGGGCTGTCCTTGTCCTGGGATGACTAGCTGCCTCTGGGGTGCGTCTGTGCAAGGACCCCCACCTCCACGTCCCCGAAAGCCCGCCACCCACTGGAGCCTGCCCTGCCCCCCCCAACCAAGTCTTCATCCTCTTGTCTGGGGGCCCAGGATCTCTCGGCCCCTCACACATTGAGAGATGTTGGCGTGCGTCCACACGCTCTGGGGCACCCAGAGGGAGGGAGTTTCTGGGGCCGATGCCACCGTGGCTGCTCACGGCAGTCAGGGGACTCCTGGGGCTGACCGAGTCCTGCAGGGCACCAGCAAGGTGGGCAACCATGGAGGGGCCGCGTCACTGCAAACACAAAGTTAGCTACGAGAGTAAGCTGGTGTCTGCCATGACCATGCCACCAGGCCCCGCGCCTGGCTGTCTCCCTCAGGGCGCCCCAGAGAGGGGCGGGGAGCCCCCCTCCCCGCCACAAGGGACCCAGCCCCGGCAGCTGGAAACTTCCACAGCTCAGCTGCCACCACGCTCATGGCCACTTTCCACGTGCTCGGGCCGAGCATCACCCACCCACAAGGGCATCTATTCCCGGGCGTCTATTCCGAGGCCACAGATTCCACTTGCGGATGTTTCAAACCACATACTCTACCCATACTCCAGAATTACTGCACCACATTTGACAGGGTTCGAAGCAGGAGGCAACCAATCTTAGTTCTGACAGATATATTTATTAAAAACATATATATTTTGGGAGGGGCTGGTGTAATAGCACAGCGGCTAGGGCATTTGCCTTGCACGCAGCAGACCCAGGTTCGATCCCCAGCATTCCATAGGGTCCCGCCAGGAGTAATTTCTAAATGCAGAGGCAGGAGTAATCCCTGAGCATTAGGGGGTGTGACCCAAAAAGCAAAAAAAAAAAAAAAAAAAAGAAAACCACCATATATAACATACATATATTTAAATATATATATTATAAACATACACAAGGCTCAACCCTTAACAACATGTTAGTGATCTCTCAAAAAAGGGTTTAATGGCCCCGGGGTGAAATACAACAATCCTCACACTCTCTCCTCTAAGGAGACTTTTTTCTAGCATTCTCAGCAGATTTCCATAACAAACAATACAAAAGATATTATTTCGGTTCTGCTTTGGGGCAGGGATTGGGTTCGGGGATGGAAACATCCAAAATATGGTGGTGGGAAGGTGTCATGGTGGTGGGATTGGTGTTTGGATATAAACTGTAATCAAATATTGTGGACTACTTTATAAAAATTTTTTTTAATTTAAAATTTTTTAAAAAAAAGAAAGTGAGCAGTTTTCTCATCCTGAGGGTGAGGGAAAGAAGATACAGAAAATGGCAAACTTTAAAACTCTGACAAAGGTCGCAGATTTTGTATCCAAAAACTCCATCTGAGAGTTTTGGCTGGTGAGCTGATGGGTAATAGCACCGTCGACTGGACTCATTTCTTTTGCCTCCTTCTGACTCGCTGGCTGCCTCTCTCTGGATATGACACTAAATTTGCCCCTGACTTTTCTGTCAGAGAATGAAAAGGTGGTCCGATCTCTTTTACTGTGTAGCGCATAGAAATTCCTGACTGAAGTCTGGCTGCAGAGGCCTCTGGGCGGGCTGTGGGACAGGTGTCCTTGCGGGCGAGCTCTATTCTGCAAGAGTCACCCAAATGGCCTGATCACATCTGATGTCCAAACTTCCTGCTCTGACGGGGCACCGATGACAACCAAGTCCTCTTCTTGAAATTAACAAAATTATAAGAACCGTGAAGTTCTGATTAAATGCGCAACATCCTTCAGCCCATCCTTCTCTCCCGCTCTCTGCACACACGTGGTACTAGGAGCCCACATAGGCTTTTATCTGAAGCAGGTGACCCTGCCCCGACCTCTCTTCCCTGCAGGAAAGTGGCTCTGGATCTAGACCATGAGGGTGGGCGGCAGGGGGCGAGAAGGCAGGAGGGAACGCAGATCTGATGCTCTTGTGGTCTGAGAGAAGGGAGGACGACCATTCGGACTAAGGCCACCGTGGGAGCGGCAGGAAGTGGCATATTCCAATGTAGAGCTTAGATACTCCGTTAACTCGGGCTGAGAGCCATGAAAGCGAGTCAAGTGTCATCCTACATAGATAATATAGTCATCTTACGGCTGACTTCAGGCTTGAAATTGTGCCTAATTGAAGATTTTACTTGTTATTATGTACTGAGCAGGATGCCTGGAACATAAGTGAAGAGCAGGACACGTTTGCTGAATCTGAACCCTGTTCATGGTGCTCAGACCCCACTTGAAACCCAAAAACACCCTGACCTGTTTTTTGGGGTTTTCTGTTTGTTTGTTTGTTTGTTTGTTTGTTTGTAAATGCTATGGCAGGCCCGATGGGGCATAGGGCTGTGCTGTTAATGACGCAATCAGCATTCCTGGAAATTCCCGTGGCTGACCCTACCACTCCACAGCAGATGAAAAATGATAACAGGTCAGGCAAAGAGATGAAATAGGAGGTTGCCACGGGAGAATATATAACACAAACTGACATTTGTCAAGGTAAACACAATTCGCACAAAAGGCCAAGGTGGTCACTCAGGTGCCAGGGAGAAGCCTCCAAACACTAATTCTCACAAAACATGCTGGGGACTTTGGATTACCAGCCCAAAGTAGCCACGCCACAGCACTAAATATCTTTTATGACTCCTAACAGCTACTCAGCTTTGAACTCAAATTCCTGCAGAGGAGCTGGCGACAGTGCAGACGGTCAAGTGCCTGCCTGGAGTAAGGCCGCACACAGCCAGCTGTGGCCACACACACACACACACACACACATACACAAAATAATGTGAGCCTGATGTTCAATTTCAGAAATTATTCTCATGCAGGATCTATACATTAAATGAAACATTGATATTTGGATTGAATCATTTGTACGTGCTTAAACTCATAGCACAAAACAAAGTATACAGCCAAGTATTAACTGTAGCACTGTAGTTCCGTTGTTCATTGATTTGCTCGAGTGGGCACCAGTAACATCTCCATTTTGAGACTAGTTGTTACTGTTTTTGGCATATTGAATACGTCATGGGTAAATTGCCAGGCTCTGCAGTGTGGGTGGGATACTCTCAGTAGCTTACCGGGCTCTCCGAGAGGGACAGAAGAATCGAAGCCAAGTCATGAACCCAAGAATGAACCCATGTGCGACCGCCGAGATGTGATCCCGGGGGCCGCACGCGTATGCGGCCTCTCCGAAGCTGCACGAGCATGAATCCAGACCCAGCAAAACCTCTTTCGGCATGGGCAACTCCTCACAGAATATATCCAGCCTGAGTACTAAGCCTCGGCCCGTGCCCGCCCAGGAGGGGAAAGGTATTTCTCTCTCTCTCTCTCTCTCTCTCTCTCTCTCTCTCTCTCTCTCTCTCTCTCGCCTCTTTCTCTCCAGGGATGAAGGGCGTGGGGACCGCAATATTATGACGACCACAGATGGGGTTTACAAGCTTGCAATGGTTCAATATCTGGAAGAAATCTCCCTGAACTTAGTTGTTAAAGTACAGATATCCAAAACAGCGTGGCCGCTACTGCGTCTGCACGACCTCATTTGTCTTCACAGTAGGTCTGACTCTAGTGGGGTACTCCTAACAACAATAGTGAAGTTTGTGTTGAAATATTGACTGTAACCAAAGTAAACAGAAAGTAAAATGAAACTTATCAGTTACAAGGCGGGGAGTGGGGGGGACGGGATGGGAGGTGTACTGTGTGGTTTTTTGTTTTTTTTGGTAGTGGTATATGGGCACTGGTGAAGGGATGGTTGTTTCAGCATTGTATAACTGAGACGTAAGCCTGAAAGCATTGTAATCTTCCACATGGTGATTTAATAAAATAAAATTTTTATTTAAAAAAAAGACTCTAAGCAGAGACTTAAGCCCAATCAGAGTCCTGACCTACAGAAATTGTGAGTTATAAATAAATTTGTGTTGTATTCAATTCCCCATTCCCTTTTTTAATGGCAGCAATAAAAATCAAATAAAAAAAAAAAAGAATGAACCCATGTGCAAGGCAAATGCCCTACCTGCTGTGCTATTGCTCCAGTCCTGATATAATTCAGGAGACTGACTTTAATATCACTCTCCTCATTACTTTTTTCCAGATATTTTTCTAAATCTCTCTTAATGTAGCACTGTCGTCCCGTTGTTCATCGATTTGCTCAAGCGGGCACCAATAATGTTTCCATTGTGAGACTTGTTGTTACTGTTTTTGACATATTGAATATGCCACGGGTAGCTTGTCAGGCTCTGTTGTGCGGGCAGAATACTTTCGGTAGCTAGCCAGGCTCTCCGAGAGGGACAGAGGAATCGAACCCGAGTTGGCCATGTGCAGGGCAAACGCCCTACCCGCTGTGCTATCTCTCCAGTAACTTAGTATTAATACACTAAGTTAATAATTCCTGGCTAGATTTGCAATGTTTCTTCTTGTTTCTTTGGTGTTTTCTAAAATTTTGGCCATGACCATGTGTGACTTTAAGACAAGAAGAAAGTATTTTTTAAAGGTTAAAAAAAAACTGAAGTGGAAATATTACTTGACAAAACCTCAGTAGTAACAGCTTCTTAGTAAATATAAATACAGCAGAAGCCAAAACTTTAATTCACCCAGATAACTGGAAGCAGTTATGGGCAGGAACTTGATAATAGTACAGCACAATGCACATGAGTTATGTACGTACTAACATCCACCGTCCTCGCCCTCCTTCTCTCTTCTTCCTCCCCTCTTCTATTTTCTTCTCCAAGAATATGCCAGAATTCATCAAGAACTTCCAGCAAGCCAGAAGCAAGGCTTGGTGAGCACTTAGAACACTGGGCTACAGACATCGTAAAGGCTCACGCTCAGGTGGGAGCGAGTCAAGTCAGAGCTTGCGACAAATGACGAAATGGCTTTTTAAAATGTGGCAACTGGAGCTGGAGCGAGAGTACAAGCGGGTAGGGCAGGGTGTTTGCCTTACACGCGGCCGAACCAAGTTCGATTCTTAGCATCCCATAGGGTCCCCCGAGCACTGCCAGGAGTGATTCCTGAGTGCATGAGCCAGGAGTAACCCCTGAGCATTGCCGGGTGTGACCCAAAAAGGAAAAAAAAAAAAGGAACAACAACAACAAAAATGTGTCGACTTCAGGGGGAGAAGGGTGGGGGCAGAAGAAGCAGGCTAGAAGTGACACAGAAACAGCGGTGGAGAATCTTTTAAAATTTCGTGGTGGTGAAGGTGGAGTAACACCCAAAACATAAAGGCTAACACTACTGTGAGCATAACTACTTAAGCTGCAACTGAAAACTCCAGAAAGGGGCTGGAGGGATAGTACAGTGGGCAGGATGTTGGCCTTGCATGAGGCCGGCCCAGGTTAGATCCCCCCGGCATCCCATGTGATCCCCCAGACCCACCAGGAGTGAGCCCTGAGCACAGAGCCTGGAGCAGGCCCTGAGCACGGCCAGGTGTAGCCCCACGGAGTCCCCCGAGCACTGATAGGAGGAATTCATGCATGCAGATGCAGAAGCAAGCCCTGAGCATTACCAGGTGTGGCTCAAACCCAACCCAAACCGCTTCCACGCCCCCCCTAAAAAAAAATAGAAAGAGACCAGAGAGACACAAGCTCACTTTGGACCGTTCCGAGTAAGCAGTCATTTGTGGGTGCGATCTAACTTGGCAGGAACACTGCTCCTCCCCTGGTCATCCACCTGGAGCAGAAGCAGGACGGGGAGGGGGAGCAGCAGCCGCCTCCCTCGAACCCAGCACCCGCACCTCCTCGCAGCGCTGCAGGAGGAAGAGAGCTGTGCCCACCCTCCGGTCAGCTGCCCGCTGCTTCCTTCTACCAAATCTCTGCCGCCTGCTCCAGAGTTAACCACTGGCTCCCCAACATCAGAACCAGGGCAAATACATGGTCCTGTAAACTGGAGATTGCTTACCACCCCCCACCTCCCACCCGCACCCCAAAAAGAAAAAAAAAATCTCAGTGCCAGTCTTCTTAGGTGGAATGCGGCTGTGGTTACTATACCCTGCCCTGGTCGACGACGCAGGGGATGTGAATGTGGCGAACGAAGTGACGCCCCAAGCTGGACGCCTTTTGTCAAGAGTGAGTGGGGGACTCGAGCCCGCCCTGGTCGTGTCGGAGAAGCCCCGTGTTGAGCACAAACCTCTATCAACCGTTAGTGGTGACTGAGTGTTCAGCCGGGGAAAAGACCGCTGAGTCCTTCCTTGGGAGATTTTTTTTCCCCCCTCAAGGCCATGGTCAGCTGGGTGTGTCCCCCCCACCCAGTCCCCCAAACCCAAAGAGTGCAGGAGAGACGGAGGCACGCAAAGGTAATGGGCAGGAGACAATCTCCCCAAGATTACATTCCATAAAATGGAACTGGCAACATCTGCTCAATCTACTATAGATAAACAGTGAACTATTTTCCATCTCATTAACCGAGAGGATGAGATATTAAATAAACCCCAGGGGCCTCGTGCTTTGTTACCGCATTTAAGGCTCGGCCCAGACTTGCTGCATTAGCTAATCCTTGTAATGGTTTGTAGTCTAAAACTCATTCATTCATTCTCTCTTTCCTCTCTGTCACTGTCTCTCTCTCTCCTCCCTCCCTCTTTCTCTCTCTCTCTCTCTCTCTCTCTCTCTCACACACACACACACACACACACACACACACACACACACACCAGATAGGTAAAAACCAGAAAGTTTCTGCTTAATCTGACGGTCTCTCTAATTACTACTCACTTAGCTTAAATTATTAACCATGTCGTCAACTGTGATATATGATGCCTGTAGGTCTCCAAACAGGATCCTAATAGAATGATCTAATTCTATTAAGCTGCAAACAACTGCCCATTAAATATTTATTAGCCAGTGTGCATTCGTGGAAGACAGATTGGAGTGTCAACACACCTCTGGGTGCCCCTTCCTGGAGCTTCATCACAGAAAAAGGTTCGGCCGAACCAGCTCGTCAGAACGGTGCCTATTGATCAACTGCCAATTACCTGTTTAATCAAAATCAATGGAAATAAAAAGAGTTTCGAAGAGCTTACAAGGTAGGGTATGGATTTCTTTGATACTTGGTTAAATAAGTAAATTGGTTAAATTCTAGCTAACTGGATTGTAAACACTTAAGGTTTATTTTGCCGTGGGGAAAACTGCTAGTGGTTAAATAATTAGATTTTCTTTTTTTTTTTCTTCCAGAGCGGTGAATTGCATTTTTAATAAAAGAGCTGAGGGACTGTCCATGTGAGTTGCCGGAGAGAGACGCTCTCTGTGCCATGCTTTCTGGCTCACCTGCCTTCTTGTGGGAAGGACCCCGGGACCCAGGCACCCAACCCTCCCTCCTAGGAGACGCCCTGGCCTGCGGGTGGGCGGGGACGATGGTTCCAAACGTGCAAGAACCATCTGGAATGTCCCAGAGGATCTGGAGGAAATGAACAAGGAAAGTCTCTCCTCTAGACAAACTACTCATGTGAATTGTTCAAAACCCAAACTGCAAATCCAGCCTTCACAGCAGGAAGGGCGTCATGAAGAAGAGGGACCCCGTTCTCCAACTCAGCTTCCACTGGTCTCCAGAGGCGCAGAGGCTGCGGCTGAAGCACGTTGGCAAAGTTGCTGCCACAAACAATCCACGGTGGTGTGTGTGTGTGTGTGTGTGTGTGTGTGTGTGTGTGTGTGTGTGTCCTGAGAGTCATGCTCCGAGATGCAACCGCCTCCAACTCTCTTGTGGGCCGGTTTTGAGAAAAGACTCTTCCCCAGAAGCAAAGTAATTAAGCAGACATGAAAAGTCAGCACGGGAGGCAGGAAGTCGTGGGAAACATAAAACAGGAAAATAAACACACTGTGCTATGCTCACACTGAAATAAAGGATTGTCCAAAATAGAAAAGCAAAAAGGACTCCCAGACCATTTTAAATGGACTCATAAGCATCATGTTGAAAGTGGACAAGCCAAAGTCATAAAGATCACAGTCTATACAGTGAAGTTTACAGAGGCTTCAAAAACAGGCAACATCAGGGCCTATTTTAAGGAGAAAGGCAATTATTTGGGGACGGACGTGGAGGCAGGGGTGGGGCGGGGGAGAGGACCCAAGGGAGGTTTCAGGGTGCCTGCCATTCTCTGCTTGTTCTATGAGCTGTGTTCATGAATCTACTCCCTCGGGGAAGAGCTCGCACTTTTTGAAATATGTGTTATCCTTCAGTAAAAAGTTTAGGTTCCAAAAAATAAAGCAACAGAGCAATTTTGTGTGGCCTTAGGCAAGTCACTTATCTCTTGACTTTGAAGCTTCCATTATGTGTAAAATAAGCATTTGGACAAGATGCTCTTCGGATATCTGTTGCAAAAATGCTTGATTCTACAAAAGATCACCCTTCTCGAAAGAACAAAATCAATCAATGAGTGGGGACTGTTATCGACCTCATTTTTAGTGGTCACATATCTTCCCCCACCTTCTGACCCTTCCTTTCGCTTTGCTCTTTGCTTACAAATTTTGCTTAAAAGGCAAGTTTTAGGACAGCAGCCTTCCATAGGGAATCCTTCCTCTCAACATGCAGGAGGGCAGGTGGATGGGTGGAGGAAGCGAAGGATGGAGCGGGGAGAGATGGATGGATGGGTGGATGGATGCATGGATGGATGGATGGATGGATGGACGGACAGATGGATCATGACAGAAATAGGTATGTCAGAAAGGAAACAGAGAGAGGATAGGAAGAAGAAACCGTAGAAGGAAGAGGAAGGAGAGAAAGGAGGAGAAGGAGATCTTTGTACAGCTGGCCCTAAAGGATAAAGAACAAGGCACAGATTGCTCTGCACTCGCTGCCTTCAATCTCCAATCTTCTTTCTCCCCTGCAAGAATTTGCCCCTCGAATTTCTTTCAGTTTCTCATTCCAATGGAAATATTCTATCTGGAGTTATTTCATCCCAAGACTTCAACACTCTAAGTCTAGACAGGAATGGACTTCTTGTGAATATTTTGTAAATGCCTGCCCAAATGCCACCCCCCCCACACACACATACACACTCTGGTTTCTCTTCAGATTGTATAAATCTTTTGTCTTTTACCAAATATCCCCTCCCTACAAGTACATGAGTCCCTGATGTTCTCACCCCTGTATGGGATGTGCTGAACATGCCTTGACCTGAGAGAGAACTGCCCTCTGAGAGACCACCGAAGAAGTTGGCAAAAGTCAGGAGACTGAACATCTCCAAAAGAGAGGGTGCTGACACTTGCTGTCAGGTGACACCTCCCGCCCAATCCAAAGCCCAACAAGAAGAGGACACATGACAGTGTGGGAGCAGCTTGTCTCCCATGACCCAGTTCCCAGGTGACACCCGATTGCTGTCACATTTCTCCAAGAAAAGGCCTTGTGACCCAAGAATAGCCGAGATGTGTACCAGGAGGATTGCTCCACAGCTTGGAAGCCGGCCTCACATGCTGGGGGGAAAGGCAGCTCAGATAGAGAAGGGAGCACCAAGTGAAGGGTGCTAGGAGGGCCCGCTCAGGATGGGAAACGTGAGCTGAAAGTAGACTATAGACCGGACACGATGGCTACTCAATACCTATACTGCAAACCACAACACCCAGAGAGAGAGAGAGAGAGAGAGAGAGAGAGAGAGAGAGAGAGGGAATGCCCTGCCACAGAGGCGGGGTGGGGTGAGGGGGATGGGGTGGGGGTGGTGGGAGGGATGCTGGGACCATTGGTGGTGGAGAATGGGCACTGGTGGAGGAATGGGCACTCGACCATTGTATGACTGAAACACAAGCACGAAAGTTTGTAAGTCTGTAACTGTACCTCACGGTGATTCATTTAAAAATTTTTTTAAAAATTTAAAAGGCCTTGTGAACCCCCCATACTGCAAAGTCATGAAATCCCAGCCAATGCCCTCCGCTCCCCAAACAGTCATGCGTCACCAAAGTGAAATGTTCACATTTTAAGCCATTCTCTACGGAACGCCTGAGAAGGACAGCTCGAGATTCCCCATCAGTCACTGAAGAAATCAGAGCACAGGGCTGTGTGCCGGCGGAGCTTCACGCTGACCCACGGGGGACCCAAGGGGGACCCAGCCAATGCCGCTGCCTCAGTGGCACAATAACCGACAGAGAGAGCCCAAGTCCCTCAGGTGCGAACTTGTTACGACTTTCAAATTCCCTCGCAGTGTTATCTCTTGCAAGGACAAAATGAAGGACAAATCAAGAATGTTCTTTGGAGGGATATTCTGAGAGCATGTTGTGAAGAAACGGGTAATGATGTCGTTTCTCCTGAGCCCCCAGGGAGCCGAGAAGAGTCTGGAGAACACAGGGAGATCTCCGCTGCATCCCGGGCACTGCCGGCTGGGGATCTCACACCCCAAACAGGGTGGTTGGTTTTCTCTCTACAGTGTGTGTGTGTCTGTGTGTCTGTGTGTGCATGTGCACGTACGTGTCCAGCCTCTCCCCACATACAAGCACACACGTGCGTTCACACACACACTGCTTCTCTATTTCTCTGTCTCGCACATTCCCCAGTGGGCCGAGGGTTGTGTTCTCTCCTCCAGACTCGCGAAGGGCTCTTACCCTTACCTGGGAGAGATGCCGCGAAATCACGGGCAGAGCCACTGTGCGCATGCGCCGTAGCTCCTCCTCGGACCCGCCCCTGAGAGCTGCTACAAGGTTGGGGCTTTGCTGCTCCGCAGGGAGGGTGGGGGGGGCCGGGAGGGCTCCGGACCTGGAGCCACTCCCCAGGGAATCCCGGGACGACTCCTGGGCGCCCGCAGCCATTCTGAAACGGTGGCAGAGCTCCACCTGCACGACCGGCTGCCCGGGGATTCTGCGACTTTTTTTTTGTTTTTTCGGGCACACACCCACTGGTGCCCCAGGCTCATTCCTGGTGCTGTGCTCAGGAGTCCCTCCCAGCAGTACTCAGGGCGCAGAGAGGTTAGAGGTAATACAGCCTTGTCGTCTCAGAAGTCAGCTATGGCGTGTGGCTGGGGACTGGCCAACGCTTGGGCAACTCTCCTGAAAGTACAGGAGAGGGAGAAACACGCAGTGTCGGACACCTGCTGGGTTCCATCCCCAGCACCGGCCCCCTCCAGGAGTCAGCCCTGAGTACAGAGCCCAGAGTAAGCACCAGAAGAGGTGGCCCCAAGCCAGTAAAAAGATCAGTGTATCTTCTCAGGCTTTCCTCCCGCTGGCTGGGACTCGGCTCTGACGGCGGGAGCTCAAGCAGCACGGCAGGCCCAGGCCCGGAGGTACAGCGGGAAGGACGGGAAGAGCGCTGAGAACAGACCTGAGGTTCCCCACAGCTGCGAGCTGATGGATGAGCCTTAAACTGCAGCCGCTTAAGCAGCCAAAGCAACTTCTGAAGACTTACACCCCTGCCCTGGGACTGACCAGGTCTTCTGCAGAGTGATGACTCCTCTGCCTCACAGCAGGCACGGACGGGACTCTCCCAGCAGGCTGGAGCAGCGGCCGCCTCATCTCTACTACCTCCACCACCCCCAACGGGGAAGGCCACACACACACACACACACACACACACACACTCACACATACACACAAATACAAACTTACTCAGACACACATTCACACACACAAACACACTTAGTCACACAAACTCTCTCACACACACAGACAAACACTCACACACACAAACTTACTCAAACTGTCACACACACACACAAACTCATTCATACACACACATACACACTCTCACACACATACACACTCACACATACACACACACTTACTCAGACACACAAACTCACTCTCACATACATATAAACACACACAAACTTAGACAAACTCTTTCACACACTCACACTCACACACACAAACTCACTCATACACAACATATACACATGCACACTCACATACAAGCTTACTCAAACTCTTTCTCACACATACTCTCACACTCACACACACAAACTCACTCATACACACACATGCACACACTCTCTCTCTCTCTCTCACCCACACACACACACACACACACACACACACACACACACACAACACCTGCAGAGTGACTGGAAACAAGAGCTGTGTCCCCACCATGGACAAACCACTTGACAACCCCCCCTGGAGCCTGGCCAGCCGTGGCGCTGCCCACAGCCCTGGGGACGGCTCGGGCCTCTTTCTCCCAGCTAAGAACGCAGACGGGAGCCGGAGCAGGGCCATGAGGTCGGCCGCAGCTGCCGGGACCCAGGACGGGAGGAAAAAGTGGATGTAAAACGGAAATGGGGGCCAGAGGGGGTCAACAGACGGTCTCCTCCTGTGCCCCTTTAACTCTGCTGGTTCCACGGGGCTCTGCAGAGGGACAGAAGTGACGCAGGAGCCTCCCTGCTAGACACAGAAGCTCAGGGAGCCATTGGGTTTTGTTTTTAGAGTTTTAAAGGGATGGTGTGTGTGTGTGTGTGTGTGTGTGTGTGTGTGTGTGTGTGTGTGTGTTTCTACCAGACAGGAATCTGTAAGAAATCTGGACGGAGAGAAAAGCCAGCGGCAAACTAGATTCGAATCCAGGAAGACCTTGAGTGGGCGCCGTACAGAACTTTCAGAGTCTCGGTCGGCAAAACTTGTTTAAAACGGCAAAGTAAAGGGGGAGTGGGAGTGTCCTAAAGGAGCTCCGGAAGCATCTGGCTCAACCCCTGCTTTCCTCAGTGAACTCCCAACATGACCGAATCACGCCAGGAGCAGTTAAGTACCTTTCTTTCTGGCTGCCGACTGTCTACAAGGTCCCCTGGCTAGAAAACCAAGGGAAGTGACTGGCCCAGCATCACACAGGAGAGACTCGGACAGACCCAGGCACACCCTGTCCTCATCGAGTGGCCCCGCCTCCTCAGCGCCTGCGATGAGCCACAAGCGGTGGACACCCCCTCCGCTCCCTGCTGTCCACCCCTGCCAGCGCCCAGCCTGGTCTCGGCTCTAGCCAAAGGGAGCTTCACCCGGAAAGCGACCTGACCGCTTACAGAGGGAACCGGTCACAAGGTGACTTTGGTTGATTTCTCATTGATTTGCAATCCTACTTGCAGTCCCAGGCCTTTAGTTTCACAGCCCCATGGGTATCGCCTTTCCCCTCCTCCCCCAATCCTGGAAACACTCTTCGCTTCTCCCCTCCCCGTGAGTAACCCACAGGTTTCCCACGCCCAGGAGTTGCTTTGCCGTTTGTTTCGTTTTTCTCTAGCTCGCCTGTTTTCATGATTTACACTGCACTTACAAGGAAAAACCCATCTTTAATGCTCTCCTAAACGTTGCTGTGCTCTCTCGTGGACTGTCCCTCCGGGCCTGACAAGAGGCCCCAGGACATCATCGGACATAAGGAGCCCCCGCCAGGGGACTGTTGCAACAATGTTGCAATTTTACCGGGCAGTCAGAGGCACTTTACTCGCAGAAGAAATATACATTTTTGGGGAGGATCACAGGACTGCCTCTGGAGGTTTTAATAAAATTGCAACATTGTTGCAACAGGGGACTGTGCCTCTTTCTGTCTTGAGCCCGTTTCCGGGTGGTCGCCAAATGGTGGTGTGACATCCCTTTTTCCTACTGGTGCTCAGGGAGCACTCCCGGCGGAGCTCGGGGCACTGCGCGTGGCGCTGCAGGCGGGGCTGAAGCTGGCTGCGGGTGGGGCGGGCAGGGCCTTCATCCCGAGACGATCTCGCTGGCCGGGGCAGCTCTTTCTGTGTCCTGTGAGAGTGTTGAAGCAGAGAGGACCCGGCTAGAAGACGACAACGACTTCTCACACCACTCTGCTCTTCAGAGAAGCACCCCCCCCACCCCGGCCAGCCCCTCAAGATGTCACAACTGCCCTACGGGGCTCAGCTGTCGGCGCTGGGGCCAAGCCCCGGTGAGAGAGAGCGGGACTGTGACAACTGGCTCAGACCAAACGCCATGCACATGTTCAAGCTGGATGCTTCTCCGCGTCCCAAATATAGGCACGGCGCAGACGGCGGACCAAGCGGAGACTCGGTGACATGCAGAAGGTTCTGCCGTATCCGAGGAGGCGGTTTTGACAGCTCTCTGTAAGACGAAGCCCTCCGGTTCCCTCCCCGCCCTTACCCCGACACACACACACACACACACACACACACACCAGAGAGAGAGAGAGAGAGAGAGAGAGAGAGAGAGAGAGAGAGAGAGAACATTCCAGCACAGGCTGAGAGCAGAAGACAAGTGAGAAGACAAGTGAGAAACGGCTGCGTTGGAGGCTGGAAATAGAGCCCGCCGGACTCTAAGAGCGCAGAAGGCAGAGATCAGCTGGGAGCCAAGACACAGGACCCGCGTGGGGCGGGGGGGGGGGGGGGGCCGTAGAGGGCAGGAGGCCTGGCGGGGGCGGGGGGAGCCCCCAGGATGCCCGCTCCCCCAATGGGCAGGCTGGAGCGAGGGTGGCCGCTGAGTGTCGGCAGCTCGGCCCCGCAGCAGGGCTGGCGCGGGCAGTGAGCGTCCCCCAGCCAGCGGGCAGCTCCCGGGCAGCAGCCCCGAGCCGGAACGGGACCCGCCGGGCGCGCCCACAAGGCTCACAGCTGCTAATATTTACAGAACCAGGAAGCAACGACAGGGCCCGGCCACGGGAGGAACCTAAATAATTTAAGACTCCTAATGCCTCCGACTCTCTCCAAGCCACCTCCGGAACCAGCGGCCTCCAGCCCCCCTCGGAGGGCAGAGGGCCCTGATGTGGGCGCTGCTTCGAATGCCCCCCACCACGCCAGCACCCCCCCCACACACACACAAACCCAGTAGCACATTTTTCTGGCACCCGCAGCCCTTCTCCCACACGCGTACGTGGTTGCTGGAAGGGGCCCCGGTCCCCACCGGCGAGGAGATGCCACCGCCATCTGCCCGGGCTAATCTGGGCACCGTGGCATGGAGCAGGCGGCAACAGAGTGCGACTTCACAAACGAAACTGAATTATTTCGGGCGCCAGCTTCATGACACGGGTGTGGCAGGACGAGAATAGAGGAGCAGAAAGGGGGACGGGGCAGGACGGCGCGGGCTGCGTGCGAGAGAGAGAGAGAGAGAGAGAGAGAGAGAGAGAGAGAGAGAGAGAGAGAGAGAGAGAGAAGGGAGCCAGGCGTCCTCAGTGTCCATGAGGATCCCAGAGAGTCCCCGTCCTGGCTGCTCGGAGGGACAGGCCCTCTGAGGTGGGGTGAGGGAACGCAATTAGCAAGGCCCCGAACTGGGGTTCCCAGGGCCGAGTTTCTCTTGAGCCCACGGCGGGACGTCTCGAGAAGGACAGCACACGTGTGGCCCTTCCAGGAGCAAGGCTGCACACGCACACAAGGATGGCGGCACGAGTAAGGCGGCTCCCTCTGGAAGGTGGTTCTGTTTGTGGAGGTCTGGGGGGCCTGGGGCCACTTCACCCAGAGCTCAGAGGGCCTTGCGGTGGTAGCAATCACACTTGAGTGTGACCCAACCCTCCCCCACCTACAAAGAGAGTGAAAAAAGAACACTGTGCGGCCAGGGAGGGGCTCAGGGGTAGGACACTGCCCCGCAATGTGAGGCCCTGGGGTGGTCCCCAATACGCATGCACACATACTCACACACACCTCACGCACACTCACACTCACATACACTAATACACTTGCACACTGACACACACTCACACTCACATACACTAATACACTTGCACACACACTCACACTCATATACACTAATACACTTGCACACTGACACACACACTCACATACACTAATACACTTGCTCACACTCACATACACTAATACACTTGCACACACACTCACATACACTAATACACTTGCACACACACTCACACTCACATACACTAATACACTTGCACACATACTCACACTCATACACTAATACACTTGCACACTGACACACACACACTCACATACACTAATACACTTGCTCACACTCACATACACTAATACACTTGCACACACACTCACACACTCACATACACTTGCACACTGACACACACACTCACATACACTAATACACTTGCACACTGACACACACACTCACACTCACATACACTAATACACTTACACACTGACACACACACAAACACACACTCACACACACTAATACACTTGCACACACAAACACACACACTCACATACACTAATACACTTGCACACTGACACACACACACACTCACACTCACAGGACTCTACGCAAGCAGACCCACAGGGTGTCCTGGAGAACGCCATCGGAGGTCAGGCCGAGGCCCAGGTGATGCACACAAGAGCCACCAATGTTGCTGGCACACAACAGCACACAGTGGCCGGGAACCAAGTCGTCCTCACAAGCGGCCCAGAAACCAGCCTGCGGGCACACACAGCCAGCAGAGGCGGGGGGCCTTCTGCGGACTCCCACACCCAGTGCTTGGCCCCTGACCACGCCCCTGACGGCACACTGCCATCGCCGCCACTGCTGTCGCGTGAGACGGTGCCAGGGACGCTGGGCCTCTCGGCGAGCCTCCTTCCCGGCCGTGTCCACTGCAAGCGCCCGGAGTGTCTGGCAGACACAGGCCACACAGACCCTCAGCCGCTGCCTCCTCCATCAGGGGGGACTTACGGGGCGGTCCCAGGCTCGACTCCCCGGTTTCCTGACTTCCCCTTCCCGATGGACTTCCGGCTCCTTGGGAGCACAAAATGGCTCTTGTTCATCCTCCTCTCCCAGTCTAGAGACAGGAAGCGGCATAATATTTGGGGACTCTCTTACTAGTCTGCTGATAAGAATAAGAATGGATAAGAATAATAACTAGGATATATAACAAACATCAGAGAGTCTCTTGCCCGCACGCCTGGCTGTCTTTCCCGGGGCCCCTCGGAGGGGATGGGCTCCAGCTTCCCTCCCCACCCCGAGCAGAGCTCCTGATGGCCGAAGACCACCAGAACCTAGCTACAGCCATGCTGGAGGCCCCTTTCCACACATTCGGATGGGCCTCACGCATGAAGGTACCGGCAGAGGAACCCAGGTGTGTGTAATCCCATCAACGGCCAACATCCAGAGAGAGACTTAAAAGCAAACTCTCAGAAGCGCGCAGTCACGTGATATCTTTAGCCTACTTCGCCCTCTGGGAGAAACTGGCAATCTTCTGAGAGTTCCTGCCCACATGGGACAGCCTTGCAAGCTTCCCGTGGTGTATTCATATGCAAAATCCAGTAACAAGCTGGATCTCATTCCCCTGACCCTGAAGAGCCCCCAGTGCAACATCATCGTTAGGAGAGCCGAGTCGAGAGAGACTTCTAAGATCTCATGGAAAGGATGAAATGAGATGTTACTGAGCCCGCCCGAGAAATCGGTGATTAACGGGATTTCATGATTTCGTGATAACAAACATCATAATCATTATTAACAATATTATTCATGTAAGATTTATTATTAAATAACATTATAACTAAATATTATTATACTCCAGAACATTACTCCAACACACTGAGGTGAAGGAGAGAGGACAGAAGGTGGGACACTTGTGTTGCACATAACAAACCCGGGCTCTATCTCCAGACACCCCACAGTGTCCCCTGAGCACCACCAGGAGTGATCGCTGAGCACTGACCCAGGAGTACACCTTGAGCATTACTGGGTTGTGAGCAAAAAAAGAATAAAAGGCAAAAGAAAACTCCCACATAGCAATATATATTTAACAATGCTAATAATTGCACCCCACAAGCATATCCAAGAGCCTTTCCTGGGTCACATCACTGCCCCAGGCCAGAGAGGATGGATGACTCCGATGTCTGTCCCCATGTGTGTGCACCAGAGAGGGACACGCTGAGACCTTTTCTTTCTTCGTCATGCAGAGGGTACAACACCCTTTCAGCACAGATAAAGTAAGAATCCAACGTCGCAGCTGACCTGGGCTCAGCACACAGGGAGACACAAACAGAAAGTTGGGGAAGAATGAGAATAGGAGGGCGAGATCAATTGTCCCCAATCAATTCCCACAAAGTATCCACCGCTGGTAAATGTGCCACCGTGAGGCCTGCCTGGTTCTGACCCGGAGCAGGGGAAAGTGACAACACGGCTGTTTCTCAGAACAAAGCCCAGTTCTGGGGCCGGAGCAACAGTACAGCGGGTAGGAAGCTGGCCGGGCCCTGCACACGGCTGACCCTGGTTCTATTCCCGGCATCGTACATGGTCTCCTGAGCACAACAGGAGTGATCCTTGAGCACAGAGCCAGGAGTAGTCCCTGAGCACTGCCAGGTGCCAGAAACAAAAAAAAAAAGATAAAAAAAGGAGGAGAAAGTCCAGCCCAGAGAGATGCATTCCCCTTCTGAATTATTCACCAACCTTTGCATCAACTCCTGAGAGGACAGCTGATAGCTATTTCAGAGTTACGGCGGCTGGATCAAAGTCCTGTATGTATGCAGATCAAATTCAGACAGACACGAAGGCGGTGGGCAGATTAAATTCACATAGAAATGTTTCTGTTATTTAGAAATTTGCAGCCCCTTCAAATAGCTGGATGCAGAGGAGTTATGAAAGAAAAGGCCTTAACTCTGACACAGTTTCTAACGCGGAATTTTCCTGTTCGCGTCTTCATTTTTCCAAAACGCTTTGTGCCTCGCTCTCTTGTATATCAAGACATAAAAGAGAAAGGAAGAAGACTCCCACACAGCAGTACATAAATAAATTAAATTACATTAAAGACGCACCCCGCTCAGGAAGATGCGATCCCGCAGGGAGCTCTGGGACCAATCAGGGTCTGAGGTGCCTGATGGCCAGTCCCCAGGGCTATGCCCCAGGACCCGAGGGTCAGGGGGTGCCTAAACCATGCCCATGGAGCCTCCACAGATGGAATCCGAGTCTTTGTAATGGCAGAGCGCGCTGGCACCTACCACCCTCAGAGGGTGCTTACGGATGGCGGTTCCAGTTCTAAACCAAGTGAAAGGGCTCTCGCCCTGCTGACACCTTCATCGGAGACTCCCCAAACTTCTGCAGCCCTGAGAAATAAATCTCTGGCGTCAATCGGCACCCTAAGTCCTGGGAGTCTTGTTATAGCACTGCAGCGGGACTGGGCTCGGCCACCCTGCACCAACACCCTCCTTTCTGGGGTATGCATGCGTCTTCCTCATTTCACTGCCTCGTGTTGCCTCTCCTCCCTTTTCAACCTCCTCTTCCAGATTATAATTCCACGAAATGGGGACGACAGAACCCACCTTGCAGGATCCTGAAGAAACTCCGAGTCAGCCACTTCGTGCCAGGCAACCGCCCACACTCACACCCCCCACGCTCCCCTGCCGACTTCCAGATCTATCCTGGGGAACTCGAGGGGAAGCTTGGAGTTAACATGCGTGGGAAAGCTGTTGCTACGTCAGCACCCAAACGCGCTGTCTGGTGACTAACTGCATGGCCTTGATAAAGATGCGCAACCACCACGCCACCTCGGCGGTGATGCCTTGTCTCACAGCGCCCCTCAGGAGAGACGGCAAAACACCACCGAGGCTAGACAGCACCCCCCACAACACACACACACCCCAGAAAACTCACGGACACAGTGACATTCAGTAGCTACACTGGATTCTTTTCCTCTGAGCTCCCTAAGGACAGCAGTGCACCATGTCGGGGTTCCTGCATTTCAGTGCCACCCCAGCCCCGGCCGCGTAAGCAGAGACAGAAGAAACACCACAAACCACTAACGCAGGTACTGGAGCAGACCTCCACAGACCGTCCACCAGAAGTCTGAATTTCTCACAGGCAGGTTGGCCCAAACCTTTCGGTTATAAGATCAGAAGGAGCCTTGTTTCGTCGGCTGGCCAGGGGGAAGGCCGGCATCAGGGCTGAGAGCGAGGGGAGGGGGTGGGGGAAGCGGGCTCAGACATGAATCACCGGCCCGCTGATGGACGCGGCGGTATATCACCGGCAGGATCCCAGACACCCCACGGCAGACAGGCCCATCAATTACATCCACTCCCGGCAAGTTCAAACACAACAATAAACAAAGAAAAGGTCATCAGAGAACAGCCGAGCCGGTCGCGGCAAGCAGCTGGCGGCGTCGGGCAATGCCTGATCCTGTCTTGGGCCAGGGAAAACACAGGAGAGATTAAGGCTGCTCTGGGCTTTCCGTCCCCGGGGGTGAGGGGGGGGCTTGTGCCCAAGACCTCCCGGGCCAGAGAGGCAGCAAGCAACACCACTGGCCCAGGGGCCCTGGGAGCTGTGACTCCGCCTTTCCAAACGGGCTGTCGACATGGGGTCTGGGTGATGGTGTGTGAAACACCAGACTGAGCCCCAGGAAATAAAAATCACGGGGGCTGCATCCACACTTCACCAGTGGTTCACAGAGTCCTCTCTGTCCTTGCCAAGAAAATCAGTGTTCTAGAAGGTGGTTCGGCTCCAGGGCAGACCCACACCCTTGGTGCCTGTAGGAGTAAGTGAGGCCACGCTGGTCTATTGGGAACCCTGATCAATGATCGTGACATTCACAGATTCCAGTTTCCGGAACTGTTCTGACATCTTTGTTAGAAGCGCCTTGACAGGACGGAAAGCAAGGCAATGACACATTTCGGTCATCACAACTTTTTTTTTTTTCTCTCTTTGGGTCACACCCGGCGATGCACAGGGGTTACTCCTGGCTCATGCACTCAGGAATCTCTCCTGGTGGTGCTCGGGGAACCATATGGGATGCTGGGAATTGAACTCGGGTCGATCGCATGCAAGGAAAATGCCCTCCCCACTGTGCTATCACTCCAGCCCTATAGTTATCAAATCTTTAAGTAGAGCAATACTTAGACATGCAGTTCATCCTGCTTTGCTTTGGGGTCAACAGCCAGCCATGCTCAGGGCCCACAGGCAGCCCCGTGCTCAGGGATTATGCAAGATGCTACTCAGGAACCGTGCGATGCTGGGGGCTGCGCCCAGGCCTCCTGCATGCAAAACACACACTCAGTCTGTAGAGCTCGCTCTCTCTGTTTCAGAATGAACTTTTTTTTTCAAAGTTGCACTGTAGCACTGTCATCCCATTGCCCGTCAGTTTGCTCAAGTGGGCACCAGTAACATCTCCATTGTGAGACTTGTTACTGTTTTTGGCATATCGAATACACCACGGATAGCTTGCCAGGATCTGTCGTGCAGGCGGGATACTCTCAGTAGCTTGCCGGGCTCTCCAAGAGGGACGAAGGAATCGAACCCAGGTTGGCTGCATGCAAGGCGAACGCTCTACCATGAGGTGCTATCGCTCCAGTCCATTTAAAAGTGGAGGTGAGCAAATTCCTGCTTACTAAGTTTTTGAAAACATTAACTATGAAAGTTATATTTTCACCAAATTGCATATGTGTGTACCTCGGTGGTGAAAACTGATGACACTGAGCCAAAGATGTGATACAGGAGTATTGCTCATACCTGGCATAGGAGCAGGTGAGGCCCTGGGATTGATCCCAGTATCATGAAAATAAAAGAATGAATGACTCAATGACTTATCCAACTATTCAAGCCCTGGTGTGAGCGTAAGCTTCTGGAGAGAAACCAAGACATTCAGTAACGGCACCGGAGGGAGAGAAGGCACAGCAGGTAGGGCATTAGGCCTTGCGAGAAGCTAACCTGGGTTCTATCCCCGAGCCCCATACAGCCCTCCAAACGCCGCCAGGAAAGATCCCTGAGCACTTAAGCCGGAGTAAGCTCTAAGCACCACCAGATATACCCCCCCTAGAGAGAACAAAACAAAAAGCTTCTAACTAAAACAAAAGCATGACAATTCACTGAACCCCCCCTACCCCCACTGGGCACAAAGTAAGATCTAGGGAAACGCAACTTTATTTTGGCGTTTGGGAGTCAACACCCAGCTGTGCTTGGGGTTTACTCCTGGTGGGGGCTCAGGGGACCCTATGGGGTGCCAGGGATTGAGCCCCGGTCAAGTGCATGCAAGGCAAGCACCCTACCTGCTCTTTCTCTCACGGGCCCCAGGGCGACTTGACTTAAAAGCGCAAGCTACGAAATGCAAGTCTTGGCCTGGCAACCCTCCATGCTGAAACGCAACCCAGCTTGGAGTGAGCCGTTGATGTGTCTTCAAGAGGAGAGGGGAGGGGGCCGCGTGGAGCATCCTTAATATACGGATGGCCGGGCGGAGCGAATGACTGTCGCACGGAGGGTTGATCTGTAAACACGGCAGCGAGTCTGGGGTTTTTAACCACAATAAATGGCTGGTTTCAATCAGCGGCTGCGAGCAGGAACTCCGAGGCCCACAGGAGCAATTACCCGTCTCTCAACTGCAGCGCAGGGCAATTACAAGCTGCCCAAGTGCTCTCGCCACCCCCCGAGCACTTGACTGTGTGGCACTAATGGGACTGGGACAAGAAGCCGCCGCGCGTGGCTCCCTGTCTCGGCGGCCGCCCCTCCACCCACGCGCCCCGTCATTTTCTCTTCTCCCGAAAGACGGCGGCAGCACGTGAGAGAACTCGGGCTTCGGGAGCGACGGCCATGTTCACCCCGAGACGCAGACACCGGGGTTCTCTCGCCCATCACCCCCGTAGTCCCTTCCAAAGCCAGGCACTCACCCTGCTCTTTCACACGGCCCGCCCGGCTGTGATTCTGCAGCCTGTGTGTCGCCCGGGGCCTCCACTCCTGGCCTTGAATCCAGCATCGCGCAGGGAATCTGTTGCTCTGGGGAGTGACGACGAGGAACCTGTGGGGAAGACAGACAGGAACCGGGTGACTGATCCTCATCACTGAAGAACTCAGCCATGAGGCGGCCTTAGAAAGTCGCCCTCAGGGGCTGGAGCGATAGCACAGCGGGGAGGGTGTTTGCCTTGCACGTGGCTGACCTGGGTTTGATTCCCAGCATCCCATATGGTCCTCTGAACACTGCCAGGGGTAATTCCTGAGTGCAGAGCCAGGAGTGACCCCTGTGCATTGCCAGGTGTGACCCAAAAAGCAAAAAAAAAAAAAAAGAAGAAAAAAAAAGAAAAGTTGCCCTCAGCGAGAGATGGCAGAAAAAATGAAAAACAAACAGAAGGGAGCCCATCGATTGAGGCAAACCTCAATTTTTACTAGATCATTTTCAGTTTGGCCAAAGATCTAACGGGCGACACACACACAGAATTAGGGGCTTAGAGGGTCTCGGCTCCTGGGACGTTTGGGACAAGCCCCAGAGGAGCTGCTGTGACGGCCCCCAGGGAAAGAGCCAGGGGAGGGAGAGTCTGGGCCGTCTCCTCGGTACCCTGTGAGCACAGGCCTTGAGCCTGGTCCGCAACAACAGTCCAAATGCCGCTCAGGGCCAGAGGGAGAGTCCTGGGTCCCTGCCCCCCCCCCCCCCCCCCAGAGCCCTGCCAGAAGTGGTCAGAGCCAGGAGTGAGCCCTGAGCACCACTGGGTGTGGCTCCCGACCCTGTCCGGAAAGGAGGCGTTAGAATGGGGTCTGCAGAGGGGGCTTGGAGCCTGGCTTGATCCCCAGCACCACATGGTCCCGAGCAGGCCTGGTGTGCCTCTGCCCACCACCGCCCCCGCCCCCAATGCAGTGAAGAGTGAGAGTGCAGAGCAGAAACGAGACTGTGAGGCATTAGCGGGTCTTACAGCCCAGCGGGGAGAAACAGCACCAAGCACCAAGGCCTGTGAGAAAGACACGGGAGGTCTTGAACTGGGACGGGATCAACGTAAAACCATCCCTCGGGAATAGGCGGTAAGTGAGGAAATACGCATCAGGGTGTGCGACCCAAGACGAGAGTCCATTTCTCATGGGAACTAGAGCGCCCACTGGTCTGACAAGGGGGTGGCAGGGCGGGGTCCCAGGGACCCTGGCCAGGGGAAACTGCTTCTCTGGTGATGAGTGTGGGAGTGGAGCGATCTATATATGGAAAATATAATTAGCAGTATGCAAACCCCATGAAACCAATAAAAGTATTTTTGGGTTTTTTTTTTTTTTAAAGTCCATTTCTTCCTCCTAGCTCTAGGACTAGAGTGATAGCACAGTGGGTAGGGCCTTTGCCTTGCATGCAGCTGACCTTTTTCAGTTCCTATGTCCCTCTCGCAGAGCTCGGCAAGCTACCGAGAGATCCCGCCCACATGGCAGAGCCTGACAATCTACCCATGGCGTATTTGATATGCCAGAAACAGTAACAACAAGTCGCACAATGGAGATGTTACTGGTGCCCGCTTGAGCAAATTAATGAGCAACGGGAAACAGTGCTACAGTGCGACAGTGCAGCTCTTGGATCCAACCAGCAAGGCTGAATCTTTGTTCTCGTCTGGTGGGAAGCTCCGAGGAGACCACAATTATCTACAGCACAAACCATGTTGTTGGCTTGGACGTAACTGATGCAGCCGGAACAGCGCTGCCCTGTCCTCCTGGGGGACGGGACACAAGGCCAGCCATGTCTTAACAGGGGGCTCCCAGCCCGAAGCCCAGCTTGTGGGAAGTGCACAACGCTTGCTCACCCACTGTCCGCCTTTCTTCTCCAGGGAAGAGGCAAGCCTGCGGTACAACCTGCTTCTCCAAGCGCCTGGAGGGTTTTCCAGACATTTCCTCCCCCGCCCTCCACGAGCAAGTAATCACGAAGCCAGGAGAGGATTCCAAGGAACACCACCACGGCGGGGAAGGGTCCCTGTGTCCCCTTTCCTGTTCATGGTCCCCCAATTTTCTCAAGCCCTTAGAAGACGCGCTAACTGGGCAAGTCTCCATGTGCCCAGCGGCCCGAGTCTGGACCCAGGTGGCTGCACAGAGAAACGTAATCCCACCAGTCCCCCACCCACCACGGCGTGCTCCGATCTGGGCTCCAGGGAGGACGGGGAGGAGCAGACGCCAATGGAACATCCACCAGCCAGAAGGAGAGAGCTGCCGAGTGGCACCTAACTTCAGAGACACGATGACCGAACCGCACAGGAAACCATGTTCACGGTCTGCGGTTGGAGCTGGCGGCCAAGTTCTCTGGATCTCATGCACAGCCTCTTTCCTCCTTCAGTTCCTTCCCTCTCCGCGGGCTAGAGGCAGGCTGAGGGGGGTGGGAGGGAAGCCGGGGACATCGGTGGAGGGTAGTGGATGCCGGTGAAGGGATGGGTGCTGGAACCCCGCATGCCTGAAGCTCACTCAGAAATATCTTTGTAATCTTTTTTTTTTTCTTTTTGGGTCACACCCGGCGATGCACAGGGGTTTCTTCCTGGCTCTACACTCAGGAATTACCCCTGCTGGTGCTCAGGGGACCATATGGGATGCTGGGAATCGAACCCGGGTTGGCCGAGTGCAAGGCAAACGCCCTACCCGCTGTGCTATTGCTCCAGCCCCCTGTAATCTTTTTTTTAATGCACAAAGATTCAAAAAAGGAAGAAATATGGTATTCAGAGGGATAAGAAAGGGATCTTTCCACTTTCCTTGAATGTTGCCAACCCGGGCTTCAACCCCTGGCCCCTGAGCACCACCAAGAGCACAGAGCCAAACGCATCAGGCCTGAGCATGTGCCCCGAAGTAGACGGTATGAAAACCTCATGGCACTCTTCTCTCAGTGTCTGATTAAGGGATTTGGGGGTGGAAATACAACATTTGGAGTCATTCAGATGGGAAGGGCTGAAGAGAGGTCCAACTATGATATCACTGCCCCTCCTTGAGTCATTAAAGACAGAACAACTGGTAGCACACGGACTCCGATGGACGTTCAAAGGTGACGTAGGTTTGATGATGCTGTTCGACCAGTGGCCCTCACTCCACCTTATGGCAGCACCAAGGATGTCTCCTTCTTCCTCGGTTCCCAGATGCTCTTCTCGAGCCCCGATCCCCCACATCCGACCTTCCCAAGGATACTGCTGGCAGCATCCTCTGGGGACCCCTCGGCCTCTCACTCCTCCCCCCTCCCCACTCCTTCCAAAAAAAAAAAAAAAAGGAGCTGCAAAATTAAGGGAAAATACCCGGCATAAAGGGCAAGGTTTTCGAGGAGAGGAAAAAAGAGTGGGGAATGAATTATTTCCAACCAAAAGCAATTATATTTTGAAGGCAGAAGCAGGCATCTTCTGGCACAACTGTCAAGATGCTACAAAAAGATTAAAGGATTTTTTTGTCATTTAAAATCTGTTTCTGGTTCTCAAAGAAAAAAAAATATGCTGTTCAGTTTGTGATTTTTAATAAGATTTCTCAATAGACTCACTGCTTTTCAAAAAAAAAAAAAAATGTGTGAGAGAGAAAGACCGGGAGTAAAAAGTTGAAGGCCAGACAGCAAATCCAGCCATGAGTTTGATACCGTATCACTCATTTTCACCATTCCGGTGGATTTAGACAAGATTTTTGTGGGAGGTTATACCCTATACAATAACCTGTCAACAAAATATACTTTTTGCTGAGAATTTTTCAGGACTTAGGCTTCTATTGGGGTTAAAGTAGAAGCACCAGATTAATTCCTTTCAAAACTCTAGGAGCTGTTTCTCAGCGAGGCCAAGAACGGTGCTTTTCACTTCTAAGAGGGTGCCAAATTGTCCCTGCACTCCGGGGGACCCGATGCTATTTCATCCCCAGGCTCTGTGGCTTATTCTGGCCACCTTATCCTCACTGCTCTACGGTTTTAAGTCCTTTTTGGATGGTCTCACTGTCGAATTCTTAATTCTCCTCCTTGAGCGACACAAGAGGGGCTCTTGAAGACCTCATGAAGATCACCCCATCAGCACTGGGCATGCGGCTCAGTGATGGTGAGCACTTGCCTGGTGTGTGTGAGGTCCTGGGTCCAAGGAGGAGAGGAGGAGGAGGAGGTGGAGGGGGGGAGGAAGAGGAGGAGGAGGAGGTGGAGGAGGTGGAGGAGAGGAGGAGGAGGAGGAGGGGG
>JASTTN010006724.1:0-27220 GCA_030324115.1 Sorex maritimensis
TCTTTCTTTCTTTCTTTCTTTCTTTCTTTCTTTCTTTCTTTCTCTCTCTCACTTTCTCTTTCTCTGTCTCTCATTCTCTCTTATAATAACATATCTTGTGCAACAAAAACACAGAGGAAATTATTTGAACTAAGACCAACCTGGATCAGTCTGTAATCTGTCATCTGTTGGTCATGTGAGTAAGTCTCAGTTCAAATCAGTAAGTCTCAGTTCAAAATCAGCAGAGCACAACACTCCACCGATCTATAGATTTTTATAGATTTGTCACCTTTGCAGTGGTTTTCCATGTCATTATTATTATTATTATGGCAATAGATTACTGATACAGAGGCTGAGAAACTCCATTGGATTTCCTTGGCATTTTGTTCTGGACTTAAGGTAACAATAGAGGAAAAGTAGGAGATTTGAAACATGAATCTGTTTATGTTCCCAAGTTTTGTAGTTGTCAGACCTGGACTTCCGGAGTCTTACCAATTGTGACTAATTCCCAGATGACCCACAGATGGTAGAGATGGGTCAAGGAGGTTTGAATCAGAAATAAATACTTTATTAAAGGTTTTAGTGGTCAGTGTCTGTGCACACAATCTTGTAAGTTTTTATCATTTACATCATGACATATATCTTTGAAAATAAACACTTACTTGGCAATCTATGTGTGTGCAATCCCAGGACACTTTCATCATTAAAAGCAGATACTAGAGGAGTTTGGTTTTGTTCTATGAATATATGCCATGATTTTAACATTGAGCAATTATTCACTGTTTTTTTTCCTTTTCTGCCAGAAATTCCACAAGTACTCTTGTTTCAATAACACAATTTTAATAAAATAAAACTTGAATATTTCAAAGTAGCGTATCTAATTATATTCCATTTTAATAGCTGTCACTAATTGATTCAGGCCACCAGCAGGACCCCTGAAAGTGCCAATGACACATCACAGGTCACCTCATGAGGATAAGTATGATAGCCAATTAGATTTCCGCACTAAAAAAAAAAAATTAAAATCTCTGTTAAGTGAAGGTCAGACAGTTTGTATTTATCCAGCTGGTGTATGTTTAATAGTCAGCTGCATGTTAATATTCATTGGAGACCTTTCAAATTTATTAAACCAAAATTAAGAGCAAAGATAATTTAGGTCTTTTTTCAATTTTTTTAATTAAAGCTGTGACATGATTTACAGTCATTCATATTTAAGCTTTCAACATAGTCTATTCAGCACAGCGTCTTTCCTCCAGCAGGGCTCCCAGCGTCCCTCCGGCCTCCCTGCACCCCCACCCCCAGTCTGACACTTGACAAGCACGTTTTTAATTTTGGATATTGAAGCTTGGATCACTGTTCTGAGGTCTCTTTTCAAGCTGGAATAGGAGGGAACAACATAAACGTTGACTTCGTGACATATTTGTCATCTTAGAACTTCTTGTAATCAACCTGCCTGAGCGTCAGCTACATGAATTGAAATTGTGATTCCATCTGTTCCTTCACAGTTCTCGGTGATGGAGGCTGAGTCAAAGGTCAACTCG
Source organism: Sorex maritimensis (assembly GCA_030324115.1). Taxonomy (NCBI): domain Eukaryota; kingdom Metazoa; phylum Chordata; class Mammalia; order Eulipotyphla; family Soricidae; genus Sorex; species Sorex maritimensis. The sequence goes on from JASTTN010006724.1 coordinate 1,521, forward strand.
TAGAAAATGATGGAATGGAGCTTTGATACGTGTTTGCTTCTGTCGGCCTGGCTTTGGGAGAAGGACCAGCCCCCAGGTATTGGGCTGGGGCTCATCTAAATAACAAATCCCTATGGAGAAAATGGGGTTGTGAAGTTAAAAACTGGCAAGTCTGAATGAGGAGGAAATGGGCTGCTAAAGGGAAACAGTCTGAGAAATGGCAGAGAGCAGGAGGAACCTTTAGGGAGCAGAAAAATGTGCTCTGAAGCCTCAGGTTTCTAAGCCCTACGTGACTGCCCGCTCAGGTCAGTGTGGAATGAAGGAGCTGGATAGAATGCACAGGGGAGAAAAGATGTCCAGGTGGGAGAAGTAGAAGGAAAAGCTGATGAATCAGTGTTGATCTCCAGTCAGATGGCTTGGAGGAGGGAGCATTGTAACATAATGCCATCACCTAGCTTTGTCAGTAAAGAAAATTGAAGGGTTCTGTTTTTCACTTCATATGTGTAGAATGGTTCACTGTATTAAGGAAGCAATGTAATTAATTGAATTAAGTGAGAATTTGTAAAATTATGTTTATTATCTCATTACATAATAAAATCAAGACTTTTTTTTTTTAAGTTCTAATGGACCACCATGAACTACAGTGACAAACTTGCATGGTTACATTTCAGTCACACAATGCTCAAACACCCATCCCTCCACCAGGGCACATTTTACACCACGATTAAATGTCCCACCCGCCACCTCCACCCCCCCCCACTCCCTGCCTCTGTGGCAGGTACAATCCTTCTTACTCTCTAATTTGGGGTGTTATGATTTGCAATACAGATAATCAAGACTCTTCAAACAGCACGCACGTGGATCTCATGGAGTCTCCAGGTCAGCGGCTCAAGCATAGCAACGCTGAGTCTTGTGTCTCCTTCCCCAAATCGTGGCACTCACTGTGTTGGAAGTCTCCTCTGAAAAGTTAATTGAGGAGGATTCCTAACCAACTCACTCACTGTTGCAATGTTTGGCAGGATCTAGGTTCTTGCGGACATTGAGATGAAGATCACAGTTTTTCTTTGTCAACTGTTGTCTAGAGGTGACTCTAGTTTGGTGATTAGTAGAATGTTCCAGAATGGCCATCTGGATCAAGATAGCATGCTGAAAAGGCAAGAGAAAATGGCAATGAGACAGAGAGACAGATAGACAGACAGACAGAGATAGAGATAGAGACAGAGACAGAGAGACAAAGAGACAGAGGGAGAGTGTTTCCTAGAAGAACGATGTAAATCAAACCCCATCATTTTTGTTTGATTAAATTCCTTAAAGTCAATCCCTAATTCCAGCATATACCCAAGGGGGGTGGATTACACAGAGGCAGAGTCCAGAAGATCTTTGAGGGGAGGTCAAGGTAATAGCTTCAGAAGATAATCACAGTACACAATGAAGTTTATATCTCAAAATCTGTATATAAGGTGTCAGAGATGAAGTTCTGAGTGTGTGAGGTCCAGGACATGGGGCTCAGACAGGGGTTCACACAATCTTCTATGAAGACTGGATAAAGAAATGCCTAGGCACTTATCACAGCACCCAGCTCACATAACTGCCCAACTGGACATATGTCTGCAAGCACACAACAGGAGAGGTGCCCATATTCCCAGAGGCCAGCGCCGGCTCAATCAGACACAGAGCACAGGTTTTGGTGATAAGCTTATTTAGTTCTTAATACTAAGAAATCTTGAGGTATTTTTCATGCTTTGTTTCTGCTTCTCATTAATGACAAAGGGCTGATGCTCATGTTAAGAAAGACAGAATTTCCAAAAACAAACTTTCCTCAGGCTCAGAGCAAAGGCTGTGGCAAGGTCACCATGTCAGTGTGTGGGAAGAGTTAGATCTCAGTCATATCCAAAGCCTTCTTGAACTCAGATCATAAACTTTTTTTTCTCAAGATTTTCAAAGCAATTTGTTCATTATTTTAACAGATTCAGAAGGAAGCCACATTTAAAATAAATTTTCCACAATATGGGCTTTTCTCAGAAATGTAAGAATGAAGCTCCCACTAGAACCAGCTATCCCACATCTAGTTATCTACCCACCCCCCCAAACACAGGACCATTCATTTGAAAAGATATGCACTTGTATGTTCATTGAATCTCTTAGTATAATAATCAGAATATGAAATCATTGCAAATGTCTAACATCAGATAAATTAATAAAGAAGTTGTGGTATAGATACAAAGCAGAATACTATACAGCCACTAATAAAAATAGTCATGCAGTCTACAGCAACGTAGGTGGAACTGGAGAGTATAATGCTGAGAAAAATAAGCCAGAGGTAGAAGAACCAATATAAAATGGTCTAATTCATCTATGCTGTATGAAGGGACAGACCTAAGGTATGGACAATATCAACTGATAATAAACCTTGGATTCTAGAACAGACCTGAGAGTGCAGGTTTCTGCAGGGGAGAAGGGAACAGTAGGTTTCTAGGAATTAACACACAGGGACATCAGGAAAAGGGCTGAAGCACATGAATGGTACTAAAGTAGGTAACTTTATGCACTAGCAATAGTAGACACTGTCCAGTAACAGTCATGGCAGAACAGAAGGTGATGAAGAAAGTTGAGTCAGAAGTTGATACCAGGACATTGCAGTGGTGGAGATGTGCAGTCAATTTGTACATTAACTCCAAAAACTTGAACACTATTATAACCCTATTCACTGTATCACTGTATGACTGTCATCCTGTTGTTCATTGATTTGCTCCAGTGGGCGCCAATAACATCTCCATTCATCCCTGTTGCATGCTAGTGTAGACCGTTGGCATTTTGTGGGCTCTTCCAGGATCAGGGGAATGAGTACATCGTTGTTACTGTCATTGGCATATCGAGTACGTCATGGGTTACTTGCCAGGCTCTGCCATGTAATATGTCAATACTCTACATGTTGAAAACAAAAGGTGACAATAATTTAGGAGTCAGTCTGGAGCAATAGCACAGCAAGTAGAATGTTTGCCTTGCACACGATCAACCCGGGTTTGATTCCTTCGTCCCTTTTGGAGTGCCAGGCAAGCTAACTAGAGTATCCCTCCCACACAGCAAAGCCTGGCAAGCTACCCATGGCATATTCGATATGCCAAAAACAGTAACAACAAGTCTCACAATGGAGATGTTACTGGGGCCTGCTTGAGCAAATTGATGAGCAATGTGATGACAATGATACAGTGAATTTAGGAGTTAGAAATAGAAGCCATTTAGGGATGCATAACTAAAGCACAGTTTACCTTTAAGTTTCAAATATTTGAATTGAAATAATTTTTAAAATCTTTTTCAAAAAGTAAAAACTGACCACATTTTACATATATATGTATATGTATATGTATATATATATATATATATATATATGCACACACCTTAACTATCTAAAACAGTTTTGCTCTTTTTTAAAACACTCTTCTCCCCTAAAATCCTCATGAAATGAGATAGTGGACTGTTACCTAAAGAAAAATGATAAAATAAATTGATTTTTCTAACAATTGGAAACAATGTGCTGATGTGCACGTGGAGAAAAAAATTCCACCTGGACACTCCCAATAGGAATTATTTCTGGGTGCAACCTCCATGGAAAGCAGCATGGAGATGCCTTCAAGCAATAAACAATGGAAATTCCAGTCTGATTCAGCTATGTCACTATCAGCCTGTTTTCATCCGAAGGACAACGGAAACACCAATTTGAAAAGATATTTCACCCCTCAATACTCTACATATTGAAAACAAAAGGTGACAATAATTTAGGAGTCAGGCTGGAGCGATAGCACAGTTGATAGCAGCTTAACCACTTCTTCGATGCTCTTGAAGGTGTTCCATGCCGTTCTCTTTCTCCTGTGCAGTTCAGGTGCCAGGTTGTTTCTCATGTTGAGTTCTCAACCTAGGTACACATAACTGCTGCATTCAGAGATGTTTCACTGAGGACAAATTTCAGGAACATCAGAAACTAGTCTGCTTCTCATGAATATTGTTTTCATGAGATTCAGCTGCAGTCCGACCTTTCCACACTCACTGTTGAAGTCAGCCAGCATTCGTGAGGCTCGGCTGATATTTGATGTTATGACAATGATGTCAACAGCAAAGCGGAAGTGGTGTAGTTACCAACAATCTATCTTCACTCCCATTTCTCCCCATTCCAGTCATTGCATGATGTTCTTGAGGGTGGCAGTGAAGAGTTCCTGTGAAATGGTGTCGCCCTGCCGAACCCCTCTCTTTACATTGATGATCACTTCTTTGTAGAATGGTGAGGTCCTGCTGGGGAATCCGTAATACCACTCACAGAGGATCCTGATGTATAGAGTTTGAACACCCTGTTTGGCTAGGGCTTCAATGACTGTTTCAGTCTCAACAGAATCAAGGGCCATCTTTAAATCCATGAACTTTAGACAGAGCGGCATCTTGAACTCTCGCAAAACCTCAGTGAGATTGGTCACCGTGTGGATACAGAGCTGAATTGTTCATGCTGAATCCTTTTCGGAACCCGGCTGGCTTGGATGGTTGTCCTTTGTCTAGTGTTCTGCCAATCCTATTCAGGATGACTCGAGTAAATTACTTGTAGATGACGAACAACAGGTAGATTGGGCGATAGTTGCTGATGTTATGGATGTCTCCCTTCCTATACAACAGAAGGGTCCTGCTGGTTCTCCATTGGGATAGAACTTTGCATTCAGACAGGTAGTGTGTGAAGAGCCGAGCCAGTGTATTGATGAGTACTGGCAGCAGATTCTTCATGTGTTCGGGTCTGACCTTGTCTGGACTGGGAGCTGTACACGTCTTTAGCGACGAATTGGTGTGTCAGATTTCAGAAGGGAGAATGCTGGGAACGACATATTCATCCTGTGTAATTTGGTATTTGGGCAGGTGAATGTGGCTATCAGAGAGATCCAAGTAGAAGTCATGGATAACCTTCTCCATTGCCTTTCTGGAAGATCTGATAGATCCATCAGGACGTCTGAGGGCAGTCATCTTGGTCTGGTAGTTTGCGAAGGACAGGTGGGCATTGCAAATACTTTTCCCGGCTTCTGCTGCATCAGCCAACACTGCTGCTCTTCTCTCTTTGAGGTCTTCCTTTATCACTTCTCTGCACAGCTTTGTAAACTCAGACATTAGCTTGTGATTGCCTGAGGCTAGCACCAGGCCACGTTGGCAAATGAGCTCAAGAGTTTCTGAAGACAGGCGACTTTGTGTGGCTTTCCTTCTCTCTGCATTCCTCTCACAATCGTGGAAGTGCTGAACCAGTTGATTGTACTCCTTGTTGATGTTGTCAATGATGGCATCTTCCCATATTGCTGCAGTAGTGCCAAAGAGCTCCCAGTTGGTGGTCGTTCTGAGAGTTCTCTTAAAGTTTGCAGCCCTTTCTCCCTGCTCCGTGAAGTAGAATTTCACATGAAGAAGACGGTGGTCTGATCCCATTTGGAATTTGGGGAGAACAGTGACATCAGTCAGGTAAAACTGTCAATTGAATATGATGTGCTCAATTTTGTTGTGAAACTGTCCACCAGGAGACTCCCATGTCCAGCGTTTAGACTCGGCCTTCTGGAACTGCGAGTTACCATGGATGGTCTTGGTCAACATGATGAACTCAGACAGTCTCTCACCCTGTTTGTTGCATTCTAGGCCATGGGTCCCAATGTGGAGTTCTTTGGGTGATCTTCTAGGTCCTATCTTGGCATTAAAATCACCAACAATGTCCTTGTAGAAGGTGTGGTCTTCTTTATAGAACGTCTCCAGCTCCATGTAGAACTTCTCAATTTCTTCATTGTAGTTGGATGTTGGTACATAGACACGAAGATAGAAACTGCCGGCAATGAGCCACATCTATTCAAATGTAAGCATCTGATTCAGGTTGTTAGGCATTCTTAGCTCATAGCTAAGTTCGTGTTGACAATGATACTGACACCACCTATGCTTCTACTGTTGCATGTTCCGAGGAAGAGTTCTTCTCCAGTGTCAAAAACAGTGTGATATGTTTGATGCCTTCTCGTCTCAGTCAATCCAATGATGTCGTACTTGATCCCTCGCACTTGCATCATCAGGTCCTCGATGGATGCTTCTGATGCCAGCATATGTGCATTAAAAATACAGTCTTTTTTTTAAGATGACAAAGAACCTCTGGCTCTGGGCACAACTTTTCGACTCCACTGTTCTTCCTGCACTAACATACACCTTAGAGACCTGGGCCCTACGAAAATAAGAGGAGAACACTATTCGGGTATCCCAAAGAGAAATTGAAAGAGCTATGCTTGGAGTATCACATTTCACTCAAGTGAGAGAAGGAATCCAGAGTTCAACCTCCATCGACAATCAAGAATCAGGGATCTGTCTCTTTTGCCAAGGTGTCAAAAATCAGATGGGCTGGACATGTAATGCAATTTAGAGACAACTGCTGGACTAGAGCTATTACCAACTGGATTCCATGAGACGTCAAAAGACCGTGTGGCTTCCCACCTATGAGATGGTCAGACTTCTTTGTCAAGAGCCTGAATGAATGGTTTGAGGATCTTCATGTTCCTGGAACAAGCAGACGCCATTGGGCTACACTAGCACTCGACAGGGACAAATGGAGACATTACTGGAGCCTGCTCGAACAAATTGACAAACAACGGGATGACAAGTGATACAAGTTGATAGCAGCATTAATCACAAGAGCTAAAACATGGAATTCTCCTAAATGCTCACCAATGAATGACTGGATTCTGTTCACAATGAGAATTCCATTTATATATTCACAAGGAAACTCTACTTTGCCATTTGGAAAAGGACAAAATGTGGGGCAAAATGTGTGCATTTTTAGGCGATTATACTAAATGAAATAAGTAAGAAAGGAAATGACAATTATCATATGGTTTCATTCCTGTGTGGAACATGAATAACTGATATAAGTGAACTGGCAAAAAACAATAGAAATAACCACTAGACTCAGTGAAAACTCGATGGTTCCCAGGGAAAAGGGGCAGGAGTGAGAGGCAATTTGGTCATTTTGGTGGTGGGTTTGCAGTGAACCTTGTCATAGGCGTAGTGACAATTATGCACACAGAGAAGTGTGAAACTAAACCCCTGAAACTCCACATACTGCCACCCAATGAGAAGATACTATAAAAATTAAGAACTATGTCACTAAATACAATAAATAAAAACAGAAGGAGCTGGGGTGGGTGTTGATGGCTGTATAAAACTAAAAAGAAAAGGAGCGGGCGAGGGAAGGGCTCCCTCACCGCACCCACCGAGCCAGGCACAGGGCCTAGGGCAGCCGCTGTCTCTCCCGCCACCTGAGTTCGGTAGCCTCCGGCCGCTTCCCCCACCCCGGGGAGGTTGATGGCGATGATGTGGCAGGCGAAGGAAGGAACGGAGCCAAGATGGTTGGTCTCACTTGCAGTTTATTCCAATCTTCCCTCTATACAATCTCTGCCCCCTCACCTTCTCTCCCAACCCCTTTTATTGATCATGGCCCTTCCAAAGGGCGCAATACAGTGACGTCACCAAAGGCACCAAAAGATCTTACAGGAAGAACATTGAGGCAACATAATTCTCTTGTATCTGCAGGCCGTTAATCTAGGCCCCCCGGAAAGAAGATACAAAACCAAAGCCGAAGCCTTCTTTGGGCTGAAAGCACTCGGATTTACATCCCAAAGACTAGGCTAGGCCAAAGCCTGGAATCTACAATGTCAAGTCAGGCCTGGCTAGCACCTAAAATCTGCATGTCAAAGACACACAAAAATAAAGCAGTTAGGAAGTCATTAAAACAAACAACCACCAATCAAGAGTACCTTGTCTGCCTTTAATACCTCCAGCTAGGGTCTCCCTCTAGTGCTCCCTCTTCAAAGATCCCCAAAAGGAGCAGTTAGTAAAAACAGAAATATAGAATATGATTTGCATAAGCCTAAATTCAACACTATAAAGCTAAAATTAGAAACATGGGATTGAAGTTGACAGAAAATAATAAATAACAATAGCTGATGTACACTGGGGAGGGGTGGTTATGGGAAATTAGTTATCCACATAAAATCAAATAAAAATGCTAATCAAATTAACTCTAACTTTTCACTAATTGATCTCAGCTTTGTATTTTAGTGAAAAAGTGGCATCTAAGTATTCAAAAACTTGTATTAAGAGAGGAGTTAGAAACGTTCTCATTTTCCATATAAAATAATAGCAAGATATATGTTTTTATGGTTCTGTGCAGCAGAAATGAAAGAAAGGCAATGAAAGAACTACAGTGATAAAATATAAGAGTCCTTTCTACTATACCTTTTTTGCCTCTCTGGGATATATTCCCTGAAGTGGTATTGCTGGGTCAAACAGGAGCTCAATTTCTAAGTTTTTGAGAATCGCTTTGTATGTTCAATGCAGCACTGTTTACAATAGCCAAAATCTGGAAAAAACTGGAGTGTCCAAAACAGATGACTGGTTAAAAAAACTTTGGTACATCTACACAATGGAATACTATGCAGCTGTTAGAAAAGATGAAGTCATGAAATTTGCAGATGAGTGGATCAACATGGAAAGTATCATGTTGAGTGAAATGAGTCCGAAAGAGAAAGACAGACATAGGAAGATCATACTCATCTGTGGAATATAAAGTAACAGAATGGGAAATGAACACTCAAAAGTAGTAGAGATAGAACCAGAAGGTCTGCCCCACAGCTTGGCCTTGACCAAGGAAGTCTGGCCTCACATGCTGGGGGAAAAGGCAGTTGAGATAGCGAAGGGAATACCTAGTAGAGGATGTTGGGAGGATCCACTTGGGTTGAAAGATGCGAGCTGAAAGTCGACTGTAGACCAAACATGATGGCCACTTCATACCTCTATTGCAAACTACAACACCCCAAAGGAGAGAAAACAAAATGAAATGCACTGCCGCAGAGGCAGGGTGGGGTATTGGGGGTTTGGTCAGGGTGGTGGGGGTTGGGGTGGAGTGGTGGAAGGGATACTGGGAACACTAGTGGAGGAGAATGAGCACTGGTAGAGGGATATAAATGATTGCTGTATGACTGAAATGCAAATATGAAAGTTCATAAGTTTGTAACTGTACCTCATGATGATTCACTAATAAAAAATTTTTAAAAAAAAAGACCAGCCAGGCTTCTTGTGAAAAAAGGGGAAAATATTCCAACAGCTGGCACATGGCACTGCCCCCGAGCAACACCAGGTGTAACACCATCACTCCCACTACCACACCACAAGAGCAAAACAGTTTTAAAATGTGAAAAAATTTCAGTATCTCCTCCAGAAATATCATAAAATATTTTTGAAATAACATCAGAGCGACTTCAAATTCACAAAGATTTACTACTATCATATAGCACTGTCTGTCGAACTGTCATCCCGTTGTTCATCAATTTGCTCGAGAGGGCACCAGTAACGTCTCCATTGTGAAACTTGTTACTGTTTTTGGCATATCGAATATGCCACGGGTAGCTTGCCAGGCTCTGCCATGTGGGCAGAATATTCTCAGTAGTTTGCCAGGCTTTCCAAGAGGGATGGAGGAATCGAACCCAGGTTGGGAGCGTGCAAGGCAAAATGCCATACCCGCTGTGCTATCATTCCAGTTCTATGTTAAATAATGGGATGACAAGTAATAGTGATTTCTAGCAATGGACTGGAGTGAATCACAGCGGTTAGAATGTTTGCCTTGCACACCACTGACCCAGGTTTGATTCCTTTGTCCCTCTCAGAGAGCCTGGTAAGCTACCGAGAATATCCCGCCCACACTACTATCATATATATATATACACACACACATATATGTGTATATATGACAGTAGTATATATATATGCATATATGTAGTATATATATGTATATATGTAGTGTATATATGTATATATGTGTGTATATATATATACATATATAGGTGTCTGTGGCAGCTGTGCCTCAGCCTCCCTGAGAGTCTCGTAGACCCAAAGCCCAAACTTCAGGTGTGGACAGAAACCCATCAGTATCTGTGTTTCTCCCAAGACTCCCGGTCACTGACCCACTGTGGGGCCACCAGGCTGGGACCAAGTTCCCGGAAGACTTGAACCGTCCAAGCAAAAGAGGGCAGCAATGAACCCCACACTTCCCACCTGGAAGAGCAGGTGATGCTCGGGGGTTCTCTGCCCACATCGAACACCCTCAGACCAGATGGAGGCTCTGCACCTTCAGTCTGGAAGAAGGCTGGCCCTAAAAAGCCCGCTGGGGAACAGAGGGATGTTTCACCACCATCTCTTCAGGAGACCCCAGATTCCAACCCAGAAAGGAATCCCCCTGTCCGTCTGCTCACACTTCACCCATCTCAACTCCACATCTATGGTCAGTGTGGCCCAGAGAATTTTTAAAAATAGAAAATGAACACAAACATCTAAATTGCTCATGCAAATCTCACATTCCAATCCAGACTTGTTTTATCCAAATGTCCCTGCACAGCTTAGATTTTCTCCAATGCTCTTAGATTGGTCCAGACCCTACTAGGGCTGGTGGCCATGGTGGACAGACAGTGGACAAGGACTTTCTTACCCTCCTGGGACTGTTATGATGTCCCAGGACGTGGGAAAGGGTAATAACCCTCTCCCTAGGGACATGGGTTTCCTAGTGACTCTCTGACTGTTGCTCCTTCGAGAGGGGAGATGTTTCTGTTACCTGAGACCCCCACTCTGCCCTCACCCCGGCTCCATAGCCTGACATTCTTCCTGAATGGAGTTTTCTGGAGCACATCAACTTCTCCAACCATGAGTCCTTGGGGAAATTCCTCCCTGTCCGGGCAAGCTGGTTCTCAACGCTGTCCTGATTTCTTCAGTAATGTGGCTTCATGCAGACGTCAACCTGCTCTTGAGTTTTCCGGGCCCACCAGAGAACCCAGACCTCTCTGTCCCTCAGACTTCAGGGAAAACATGGCAAGTTCCCTAGCTACAATTAGAGACCAAGCCTTTGTCGTTAAGGCTGGAGAACATTCCATTTCTCAAAAAGGACCGAGATGCTTCCTGCATTCTGGCAACGCTACCTCTCCAGAGACTCAACCCCCTTGAAGAGTGAAGGTTGGCACACACCTCACCTGGCAGAATCAGGGTTCTGGGCCATACCCCGGGCAGGTGGTCTTCCTCTGGTTTGGGAGGGGAGGTGTTATGAATCCATGATGCTGCACCCAGCTTGGGGATTCTGCTCTGCCTGACAGTGACAGACCCCATTCCCACATCTGAGACATCGATAGTGCCTTTCCAACATAATTTGCAAAGAGCACTGGGAATCTGGACTCGGAGTGAGATATATCCTAACCCAGCTTTCCTTAACCGGAGTTACATGGCTCCTCTGTGGGCCTGCAGAATATTCCAAGACAGGCACAGGTTGAAAATCACATAAGTTGGAGGCCATGGCATGAGACTGGGGGTGGGGGGCAATCGATGAGTAGAAAGTGGGGGAGGGGGAGAGGGGAAGGTTCAGGAGGGAAACAAGGTCAGAAGGTCGCCACAGTCAGGAAAAGGTTAAGAAACCTTGACCTATGCTATGTACTCTTTTGTCCTATAAGATTTTTTAAAACTGTACTAATTAAATCTTTCAATAAAACAAAGAAGACTAAGCCATGTGAAGAATAAACTTTACAGAGAATTAAAGCCTAACTATATAAGCTTTTAAAATTGTAAGTCAATTAAGAAAGCCTATTTTTGTAAAGGTTAATGCAAACAACCAGATACAGGCAAATAGCTTGTAAACACAAAGGCATCAAGACTAAAACCCAGAGTGCAGGAATATATATTCTATCACAGTAATTAATTTTGTTTAATTTGATACTCTGGAGGAGTGAAAGAAGAATCCCATCCCATGTATTTCGTACCAGAACAATTTCTCTTCTATGGAATGGGAGTGTCCTAAGGTCTCAAATTAATGCACATTTCCTATAACTAGAGAATTTTGGTTAAAAGATAATCGTGGCCTCTGATATATGTCCAGCCGCTATCATTGCCCAAGGAACTCACTGGACAGAACTCACAGTTATTCACTCTAAATGGACTCCGTTCTGTAACGGTATCTTAGGACCAAATGGTGGTTTCTGCCCCCACAGTCTTGAAGCCCATGGCTGCCTTGCTCTCCGGACTCCCTTTTGGGTGTTTGATGAGGAGCTCGGAATGTCAGTGGGGTCCCCCGTGGCTGAGCTTTGTGGGAATAATAGACTCCATCCTGACTTCTATCTGGGTCGGGATGAAAGTCAGAGTTTTGATCGACGCCAAAGCACCTAGAGGGAAAAACAACACAAAATCTGGCATGGGAAAGAATGATTCACCTTTTTGTTTATTTGTTCTTGTTTTGTAGTGGGGGAAGAAGGGGTCCCCAAACATGCTCAGGGGTCCCCAAACAAACAACAATACAAAAAAAATCATAAAAATGAAGAAGCACAGACCAGGGTGAATAAAAATAAATTTTCCCCATTTGGGGGCAATACCCAGCAATAGCCCTCACCCCACCAAAAGAGAATCAAGTGAAAAATCACGAGTCAAAGGGATCCCAAGCAGCCCTGGCACACACACAATCAGCCAGAGAAGCACAAGTCAGAGTGGATAGAATTTGTTTTATTTAGTTTTGTTTTTGTGGTTTCAATGCTTCAATTCTATAAAAAGGAACCACTCAGGCCCAGAGGTGTTGGGGTCCACAAAACTCCATCCCCCGACAGTATGGAGGGCTTTCAGGACACACCTTCTGTAGTTCATAGAGAGAGCACGCAGCACTGGGGTTTGTATTCTAAACCTTCCCCTATGCAAAGGCTGCAAAACTGGCCCCTGAGTTATCTACTGAGTTATCTGCTGGTAGACTGTATTTATATTAAGGTATTTGAAATCTTTTTGAAAATAATTAGAATTCCTGAAGGAATTAAGTCATCTTTTTAAAAATCAACTTTAATAGCATTAAAGTATTCATTATCTTTAACCAGTCATTTTTATTCCTCCTTACATCCATTTTTAACACAAACTATCTGGCCAAGGTACAGTTGGTGAAACAAGAAAATGGCTCCCACCAAAACTACTTCAGTTGGGCTAATTAGAAAGCTCTCCCCCTGCTGACAAGTTTCTTGAAATAAAAATAGGGATAGGGCAGCTGAAGTTCAGAAACGATTTTAAATAAACTTTAACCTTTTCATCAGGCTTTCTGAATGCTGGGGATTGATTGGCTGGGAAAACAGTGTAGAGTGGACTGGTAGACGTATCTGGAGCTAATGCCCATTTGATTTGAGAAGAAAATTTCATTATCAAGTAGTAGAAAACTACACAGAGAAGAGGATGGGAGGGAGGAGAAACGTTGGGGAAAAGAATACGGGAGAAGAACTTTGTTACAGCTCACACGGATGGCTCCAACTTTCTCTCAGGACCACTGGAGGCTCTGGGCTTCTCCTCATATCCTAGGGCCAGAGCGACTTGGAAGAGCACCGGTGGGAGGAGGAAGACCTGGAAGGCGGTAGAGAGAGATACAAGGCAATGGGGGTGAGGGCTGATGTAGACAATCCCCTTGCTGGGAGCTGGCATCTCTGGCATCTCTGAACCTAGAGACATCTCTTGCCCAAGGACAAGCCAGGGAAGTCCCCCTGGGGATGTGCTCGGGAGGGGTGGGCTTTACTCCTGGGGGCCCAGCAATGAGCAGTGCTATGAAGGTGCCACACTGGAGGAGCCTTGTGCAACACTGTGTTTACTCTCTGACTCTTCTGTATGTGTCTCTCTTATTTTCACTTAAAAAAATAAACGTGGGTTCTAGTGCTTCATCCTTGATTCTTTCCCACTCTTCCTCTGGGTGTGTGGGGGGAGGGGGAGGGGCCGCTGCCAATGATAATCAGCCAATAGGGCTGGTGGGTCCGTGTTGGGGCCTTGCGAAGCTAAGAACTGCCCATGATGCTAGGCAGTGATTTGTGCGGGGTAAGGGCGTCGTTGGCAGGGACTGTCGGGGATATGGGAATGGCCACGGCCTGTGATTTGTAGAAGGCCTGTGTGCCGGAATTGAATCCACGTTGACACAGGCTAAGCATGTTCCCTGACCACTGCACTATCTCCCAGTCCCTTAATTCTTTTCTGGTTTGTTTGTTTGTTTGTTTGTTTTGGCTTTGGGGCAGCATCTGGCAGTGCCTAGGGCTCATGCTGAGGGATCACTCACGTGTAAGAGAAATACCTTACCCTCTGTACTATCGCTCCAGCACACCAAATGTTTTTCTCTTAAGAATTTGGATATTTCTTGAAACTGCTTGCAGCCATGTCTCTAGACTGTGAACTAAGCCATAGCCCCACACTGGCCGAGGACGGGAAATATCCTTCTTTCTCAGTTTTTTTTTTTCCCTAGTCGGGCGGCATGGCGTCTGCCATATTATGAGGACTATTAAGCAGGCACGAACTTGGTGTCGCAGGAAGGAGGAAAAAAAAAAGAGTTATGTACTTGGAACAGCGGGACTTCATATCTCTTCATTCTCGGCAATGGAAAACTAATTATCAAATGCTTCCTTGGCAGTAGGGCTGTCTTGTCTGGGGGGAAACTCCAACAACAATAGTAAGTTTTGTGTTGAAATATAGAATGTAATCAAGGTAAAGAGAAAATGAAGTGAAATTTATCAGTTACGCAGGTGGGGGTGGTGGGCGGGGGGTGGGAAGTATACTGGGGTTTTTGGTGTGGAATATGGGCACTGGTGAAGGGATGGGTGTTTGAGTATTGTATAACTGAGACATAAGCCTGAGAACTTTGTAACTTTCCACATGGTGATTCAATAAAATAAATTTTAAAATAAATAAATAAATACATTTACTGGGAAAAAAAAATTTGGATATTTCTTTATGGTAATAGTCAGGAAAGAAACAAGCACCATTAATGATGGTTCAGAGCTTTTCTTGATAATCTCACTATCTAGAACCTTCCAGATACTTCTAGATCCCAGTGTTTAAGCAATCCTTCTGTTTGTGTGGTCACAGAGTATAGGAAGAAAAACTGGTTTGCTGCTGTTAGCTTGCGCACCTGGGCTTTGAGAAATGTGCCGTTCTACATGGGAGAATGTATGAAGAAACTTTCACTTGAACATAGTGAAGGAGCACATAGAGTCAGCTTTCACATACAGTTGAATTTTCTCATTTCCTTCTGAACTTACATTTATTTGGGATCAGTGTCCCCTCCAAAATACCTGACTTCTGTCTTTACTGAGTTGCCTCCTAGAACCAAAAATGCCAACCTATTTACCCACAAAACCAGACCCACCAAAGGGAAGTAGGTCTCCCAGGAACGAGGCAGTCAGGGCTGATGGTAGCATTTCTGATACTACATCATTGGTCCAGGCAATAAACACTGTTGAATGAAGCCAGCTGTTTCCTCTGCATGTGGCTGTTTCTCTCTCCATGTGGCTCTATGAATCAAAACCAGGAAAGCTAGAATGGACCACCTTGAAAAGAGTGAAACGGACTTGTATATGAAGCCTGGATTCAATACCTAGAAAACAGCGAATGACGTTCTCCATTTTACTGAGACAGAGATCCTGTTACTGTCCTGGTTGGCTGAGAGATGTCAACCATCAGATGGACACTACAGCGGTTTATCTTAGGCTGGTAACAAGCTCGGATTTTCCCCCGAGAAGCATTATCATGAGATTTGGAAGGTGGAGGTGAGGTATCTTCAACATCTGGGTTGGGGGTAGGGGATGACTTGATCATAAAGGTGAGACACAGTGGCTTCATGAACACTGGCAGGGGCCTCCACCTTGGGCATAAGATATGGAGGTTTCGAGATCACCAGTGAGCACTGGCCCTTCCAGTTGCCTGCAACCTCACGATAAAGTCACTGGGAACTATTCCTCTCATCCCGAGTCAATCTCTCCCCCGACATGTCCTTTATGTTTATTTGAGCCCCAATTCCAACCACAATATGAGATTAAGTGATACATATGGAAAAACGCATGGTATGAAGAAACTAGGTATAAGAACAATGTGACGCCAGAAATAAATCCTGAGCATAGTTGGGTGTGGCCCCAAACAAACAAACAAGAGTAACAATAGTACCAATGCTGTGGAGGTTTTGCTTCTGTAGAAAGGAGAGTTGGGTCAAGAATTTGGGCCTTTTGAAGTTCTGTAGTAAATACTAAATTAAAGTAAAATACTAGAATTTAGATCCTGCTTCCAGACCATTCTAGCAGGGTGACTCTTTTTCTGATGCCTTTGTTAGCTTTTCTGAACCTTTCAATTAAAAAATAAGACTTATTTTGAGGCATCAAGAACCCAACACATGAATCATGCACAGACATGGACTGGACTGAATATTCCAGGCACATTAATTATCCTCTCAGCTCTTCTTCGGTAGAGGAGGGGAGTCATTAGGGCAGCAAATATATAATGGAGAATCAGAGAGGTATCCCTGCATCCACCCAGAGCAAGTCTCAACTCTCTCCTTTCATCTTTTACCCTTGTAGGACTAAAAGTATTTGATCAAGAGGTTAAGGAGAAATGAATATTTGCACCTTGGAAATCACCTTTGGGTGGCAATAGGGAACCTGCTGAAGAGGACCCTGAATTGCAGACTTAGGGAACCAGGAGCAGGATTCTCAAATTAGGGAGCTGACGATCCAAGGCAGGAGGAAGGAAAGGATTAGTTAGTTCCTTGTGCAGTGAACAAAGTACAAAATCAACTTGATTTGTATCAACCACACCCATGTACAGCCTGAATTCCCAGGCAGAGGGAGAAACCGTCAGAATTGAATTCATGATCCAGCCTACCGCTGGGTGAGACTGGACACAGACTATCACGAGGATGAGTGACTTTGGCAAGGGGTGGTGGTGTTGGGGCGGGGGGTGTGACTTAGAGATTCAGGGACCAAGGGAGCTAGTTACTCTGGGAAAACTTCTGGTAGGAAGGGCAAGACTGGAACCTAATGAATAGACATTCGGAAAAGGTGGTGATTTTGGAGTAGAGGTTGAGCCTCTAATTCCACTACAATAGCAATTAGAATGAAACTCACAAGTCCCGATGATGAGCCGTGCTAAAGTCCTGGTCAGGATGAAGGTTAGGCAGGGAAACCCAGAAAACTGGGTTCTTGAATGAATTTATCATGGGACACCCAGTCCCTGGATTTCAGTCGTACTACTTGGATAGTAAATGAGATTCTATTGGTCTCTGAACCCCTCCCCTACACCCACACCCCCCCTTCCTCACTCAGATGACAGACAGACACATTTTCAGCACCCTTGCCAGTCAGTGCCAAGGAGAATGAGGCTGCGGCTGCTCCTCCTCGCCATGACCATGTCCACTCCGCCCTGCCACTGTCTAGCAGAACCCTGAGGGAGCGTCGAGCCTATCCTGAGCCTCAACCAGGGGGACAGGGAGCCTGCAGCGGGCGAGGCGGCTGTCCCTCTGGTTCTCTGCTTCCCCGGACAATGCGGCTTTTAACTCTCTGTGGCCACCAGGTGGCGCCAACTCTCCAAGACACCGAGCTCTCCAGCCAGAAGGTCGTCGGGAATGTCCTTGGAGCTGGATGACACGCAGTGAGGAGCAGAAGCTGGTGTTGGGTAAATACGCCCGGGTGGGTGGGGTGCTGCTGTTGGCGTCGGTGGGACGAGAAGGGCCTGACACACGGCCGGAAACGACGGCAAAGGGAACCGCGGCAAGGGAGCTGAGGAGAGCAGCTTCCCTTCTGAGATTCCGTGCAACCCTAAGGCTGTGCTGGGTCTGACCCTGGAGCGCTGCCTCTGTGCTCAGGATGGCCCCGGGGACCCTTCTGACCCCACCCTTCGTCCCCCACCCCCACTCCTACCCCGTGCAGCCTCCCCCCACACACACACACACAGCCCTGAGCTCGAGGCCGCGTGGATGTTGCAATCTTCATTTTTGGAAAGAACATAAGACAGTTGTTTCTCTGACCTAGGGGCTTGGCCCACAGGCCTTGCAGCTGTTTCCACAGGAGGCAAAGGCAGGCAGGGCCAGGCGGGGAATCTAATGAATAGACCCGCTCCTCCGAAGGAAGGAGCCCTCTCCCTTCCTCATCCACTCCCCGGGTAGGCACGGAGCCCTCATCTTCTGTGCTGGCTCTCCCCAAGGGGGAGCTGAGGCAGCCAGCAGGAACTCCCCAGACGGCAGGTGAGCACACAAGACGGCAGAGCAGAGCCCATTTTCACACACAGACACACACACACACACACACACACACACACACACACACACACACACCTCGACTCAGCCCCGGCTCATGATGCAGCCAGCAGGAACTCCCCAAACGGCAGGTGAGCACGCAAGAAGGCAGAGCAGAGCAGAGCCCATTTTCACACACACACACACACACACACACACACACCCGTGACTCAGCCTCAGGTCATGAAAGAAGGAATTGAGGGATCACGAAGTCCATTGGAGAATCTGAGACCCTACAAGAGAGTTGGGGTTCAAAGCCTCATTTGGGATGATAAAGCCAAAGGAACACAGTGTTTATAGAGAACAACTTAGAGACAAGTCATGGGGGCCAATAAATCGGACATGCCCCTCAGACTCACACAGAGGAAGCTGGGTGCCACCACGCTCAGAGGGCGGCAGAGTGTCGCACGGCAGATGCATGGGGTGCCGGGGGCCAATGGCTGGCTCTGGACTAGGACCAACTGAAGGCTCATCTGGGGGCAGAAACAACCCTAGGCCTGAAGCATGAAGGCCTGATTGAGAGCAGCGACCCCACGGAGCTGGAGGGGACGGAGATGCCCTTGGGAGTAGCCACAGTCTCCCAAGAAAAAGCAGTTGCCCTGGAATGTGGAGGCATCAAGATTCTGATCAAGCTGGGAGAGAAACCGGCCTCTTGTCATTTATGTGTAAATCAGCTGGCGCTTCTGTCTGCTCGCCGCTGAGGAGGATATTTGCAGATCTTGTCATTCCCCGACTTTGTTCACTGATTTCCTCCGGCACGATGGTTTGAAAACCCTGTTTCATATGACGAGGGACGGCCCCCACCTCAGCTGTCTGCACGGTGCCGTTTCCTCTGTCTCACGGGGAGCTGGTCTCGGTGATGCGGCACAAACAGACCAGAGGAAGCCGGAGTCCAGAGGCAGCCAGGAATGTGATTGCAAATTCGCGTGGGCCCGGGAGCTAGTTTGTCTTCGCAGTTGTTTTTACTTACCATTTGCATTGGTCTGCCCAGAGCTTTCCTGCATCCCCACAACCCGCCCCCAGCTGCGGGACCAGAAGCCTCTTGGCCTCGGACCCCAGCCAGCCACGGGCTCGTGTGCCCCCCCCCCCCCCGGCTTCTGTGTCTGCTGGAGCCATCTGCTCCCTGAACTCCTGTTTCACTGGGTTTGTTTTGTTTGGGGGCCATACCCGGCGCTGCTCAGGGCTGACTCCTGGCTCTGCTCTCTGGGATGACTCCTGGCAGTGCTCCAGGGGAGACGGAGAGGATGACAAAGGATGGAATGTGGGTCAGGAGCCTGCAAGGCAAGGGCCCAGCCTGCTGTAATAGACTCTAGCTGCCCCCAGAGCTCTTGAGGAGTCTGGTCCCATGGGGTTGGCGCTGCTCCCCTCCCCCCCACACCCTCCAGCATCTTAAGGGTTTCTGGGCTCGGGTGACAGTCCATCCGGAAGAGCTCCTGAGGCCCTCTAGGGTTGCACCATCCCTGGCCGCACCCTGGAAGAGGTACAGCCTGGCCTCAGGACACGCCAGCCCTTCTTGTCAACACGCCACCCCTTCTGGTTTTTTTTTTATTAAATTTTTAAAAAAATTTTATTGAATCACTGTGAGATAGTTACAAGCTTTCATGTTTGGGTTACAATCTCACAATGATCAAACACCCATCCCTCCACCAGTGCACATTCCCCACCACCAATATCCCCAGAATACCCGCCTTTCCCACCCTCCCCCTGCCTCCATGGCAGACAATATTCCCCATACTCTCTCTCTACTTTTGGGCATTATGGCTTACAGCACAGACACTGAGAAGTCATCATGTTTGGTCCATTATCTACTTTCAGCACACATCTCCCATCCCAACCGATTCCTCCAGCCATCATTTTCTTAGTGGTTCCTTCTCTATTCCATCTGCCTTCTCCCCTCTGCTCATGAAGCAGGCTTCCAGCTATGGGGCAATCCCCCTGGCCCTTGTATCTACTGTCCTTGGGTGTCAGCCTCATGTAATGTTACCCCACACTCCACAAATGAGTGCAGTCCCTCTATGTCTGTCCCTCTCTTTCTTGAGAACAGATTAGCCACGGAGAAAAGTAACAGCCCACTGGGCCGGGAGTGCGTGAGGTGGACTGGCGGGGCAGCACTGCGGTGGTGGGGCTCCCTGCTAGCCCGTCCAGATCTGCCGTGCTCACTGGGTGAAGCCGAGATGATTCACCCTAGAGAGCAGAGGCAGCGAACAAAACAGGAGGGCAGCGTGTGGCTCAACCAGCCTCGGGGCTGAAGGATGCTCGGCACCCAGAGGACCGAAGATGCAGGGCGTAGGGAAGGGAGTTGCTGCCTTCTCAGGGGCCGGGGGGACAGGGGAGTCTCCTCAGAGTGGGAGGAAGCTGGAAGGACCAAAAGAACTTGGATCCAAGAGCCCCATTAGACTCATCGAGACAGGAAGGAGACAAGTGTGGCATGGCCAGGGATGCAGGAAGCACCTGGGCAAGGATACCAGAGAGAGAGAGAGAGAGAGAGAGAGAGAGAGAGTTGGGAAGCAGGTGAATTATTCATGGAGGCACCGGCTGTCGGGATGGCGAAATGACAGCCACATTTGCCATTTCGGGTTGCATCCAGGTCCTGGAAGGCCTTGAAAAATGCCACTCCAGCAGGTTCAGGATCCACACCCACGCTGCCACAAATGGGTGGATGAATTCTGCCCGAGAGGGCGCTCTCTGCCTGCTGAGGAAACGGGGTGAGTTAGCTGAGAGCTAAGTGTATTTTTATAAAGGTGGAAGGGTGGTACCTCGTTAGCAACTCTGAGCCTGAGTGAATAAATGTTCCAGACCCTGTTTCAGTCTCCCTTCCCTTGCAGGGACACTGAGGCACAGGCCTGTTTGGACCCTCCCAAGAGTGAAATCACTGATGACCACTGACTAGTTTGATGTTCCTCACAGACAGAGGTGGCCAAGGACTAGAGCCCTAGGGACAGTGGCCAAGAGTGGTCTCCAGGACAGAGCAGGAGACCAGAGCAGGAGGAAAGACCAGGCAGCTGTGGAGAGTGGGGACTCCCGTGGGAACCCCAGTATAGTGAGTTTCCACACCTGGGCCTCAGAGCAGGCTCCACTCCTCGGGGACTGAATGGCTTCGAATGAGTCCTTTCATCTCTCTCGCCTCACTTACCACCTCTGTAAAATGGGCCAGTGCTATCATGCATGAAAGTCATGAGACCGTGGCCGGGAGGCAGAGAGGACGGACTGCCTCCAAAATGGGCACAACTGAAAATGGGGAGCCCCCAGGGGATGCCCTTTCCCACCCCTTCCTATCAGGGTGTGAGGCCGAGTCCCGCCCTGGAGTGAGGATGGAAACAACAGGCACACATTGGACCTGGCCTACGGTATCCTCTCAGAGAATGCGCTGTCGTCTCTCAGAGCCCTGCTGCCAGCCAGGGCTGGTGGTCAGTGGCCCTACAGCGAAGTCTCAGAAGGGCAGAAGGAGCCTCTACCAGCCTCTTTCCCTCACAGTCTCAGGGAGCAGAGATAGGCAATAGTCAACATTGCCTTCAGCCCAGTGTGTTGTGACACCACACACACACACACACACACACACACACACACACTGACAGACAAATAAATTCTTCAACCAGATGGTCGCCAGGTGTCTAAGCATACCCCACCCCGGGACCCACCCCAGACCGGGATCGAATTATTAGTCCTGATCTGCAAGCAAGAAGCAGCCTGTCTTCAAAAAACTTGCCTTCTCTGGGAAACTCAGATAGGTTATCGGGCACTGGCAGGGGGCGGGTCTGTCATGCCCAACTGGGAAAGGGTGTGCCTCACCTCAAATGGGCGGCCGGGACCACCTTGCTCTTGCATCACCCGTGCTTCGTCCCCGTTCCCGCCAGCGTGGGTCAGGAGCCGCGTGAGTGATGGAAAGAGGCAGAGGAGCTCATGATGCTGACTGGGGAAGCCCACAGGCTGAACGGCCTCACGCACAGAGCGGAGATCACTGATGCAGGGAAGGAAGCAGCGGTGAGGTTCTGACGCTCTGAACATGCATGAGGGAGACGGGCTTATCCTTAGTCAAGGATGCAGGACTGAAATCAGAACAATGAGATATCACCTCACACCTCAGAAAGTGGCACACGGAACAGAACAGGAACGGTCAGTGCTGGCACGGATGCAGGGGAAAAGGGACTCTCCTTCTCTGTTGGTGGGAATGCCGACTGGTCTACCCTTTTTTTGGGAAGACAATATGGACTCTTCTCCAAAAACTAGAAATTGAGCTTCCATACAACCCAGCAGTACCACGCCTGGGAAGATACCCTGGAGGGTGCAAAAACACAAAGCAGAAATTGCAATGAACACTTTTCTGTTCATTCCAGCCCTGCACTTCTAAGTTCATTGCAGCACTATTCACAGCACTGGAAACAAGCTGAGTGCCCAAGAACAGATGACTGAATAGAGAAACCATGGCGTATCTACATAATGGAATACTATACAGACACCAGGGAAAATGAAGTCATGAAATCTGCTTATAAATAAATGGACTTGGAGAGTATCATGCTGAAAAAAAATGAGTCATAAGGAGAGGGACAGACATAAAATGACTTCATTCATTGGTGGGATATAAAAGAATCGTAAAAAAAATAGTACTAGACCAATATACAAGGCTAGGGAAAATAGGGTCTAGGAAGACTGGTCAATGGTTGAAAGCTTGCCACAATGTGCGTGGGGTGGAGGACTTTAAGATAGAGAAGGGGCCGGTATAACAATAATAGTTGGAAAAGATCACTCTGGACAAGAACTAACTGTTGAAAGTAGCTAAAGGGATAGCTGTACTGTAGCACTGTTGTCCCGTTGTTCGATTTGCTCGAGCGGGCACCAGTAATATCTCCATTGTGAGAATTGTTGTTACTGTTTTTGGCATATTGAATACATCACAGGCAGCTTGTCAGTCTCTGCCATGCCGGCGGGATATTCTTGGTAGCTTGCCAGGCTCTCCGAGAGGGACGGAGGAATTGAACCCAGTTCAGCTGTGTGCAAGGCAAATGCCCTACCCGCTGTGCTATCGCTCCAGTCCAGATAAAGGGATAAGCATGATAACCTTTCGGTATTTATATTGCAAACCACAATGTCCAAAAGGAGGGAGAGAGACAGAGAGTGAGTGAGAGAGAGAGAGAGAGAGAGAGAGAGAGAGAGAGAAACAGACACAGAGAGAGTCAGACAGACAGATTGAGAGAAGGGGTGGTAGGGAAACTGGGGACATTGGTGGTGGGAAATGTACACTGGTGACGGGCCTGGTGTTGGAAAATTGTATGAGTGAAATCCCAGTCACGAACAACTTCCTAACTGTATATCTCACTGTGATTCAATTAAAATATTTTAAATAAAAAAAATAGAGGATGCAGGACAAAAGAATGGCAGGCGAACAGGTGACTGGAAAGGGTGGCTTTGGGAGCCAGGGTGTAGCCCAGCTCTGCACTAGGGGGGTGGGAGCTGTGGCTGCAGTGGTGCTGATGCCATCCAGGCGGGGTGACCAGGAGCAATCATCGCCAAAAGCACCACTTTGGGGTTCCACATTAACACCCCAAGTCAGCTTGACTCTCACTTCCAGCCTAAAGGGGACACAGGGCAATCCGTGATCACTAACAGTAGGCTGAAGGCAACAAGGCCACCCCGGGTCCACCGTTCCAGAATCCACCCTGAGACCCTCGGCTAGCTATGACCTGTTGCCCAGCTCTCAGGAGCAGGAGAGCAGAGGAGGAGGAAGGCTGGAAATAAGAAGGGATGAGGGAACCTGCAGCCCAGGATGGAAAGATTGGGGGAAGCGAGACTTCCTGGCTGGACGTGGCACAGCCCACTGCATTTACATCCTAGGGTTGCTTTTTCAAGTTCCTACACACTTTGTCACTTGGCACAGCAGCAATGTGGTCCATCTTAGCTCTGTGGCACCAAGTCCATGTTGCATTGAGAGAAGAGGAAGGTAGGGATGGTGAGGGAGGAGGGTCTCCTATAGACTCTAAAAGAGATAAATTTCCCTTACAGTTGCTTTGCTCCCAACTCTAAGGGAATGTCTGAGCCCTTGGATACCCTTGCACTCTGTGAGAAGCAATTTCCAGTCTCTGCCCCTCACTCTTCTCTTTAATGGACCCTTATTCTTAGATTGAGGCTCTATTCCTATGCTGAGGGTCTAATATTCTAAAGTTATTTAGCTACAAAGATATTTTTCATGAGGGTGCAGATGGCCCTATTCTGTATGAGAACACCATTCATTTATTGCACCCACCCAAGCTGGTAGCTGAAAAAAAAAGGAGATGTGGGCTGAAATGAGAACTAACCTAGTAGGGCATTTGCCTTGCATGTGATTGACCCAAGTTCAATCCCCAACACTCCAGATGGTCAGAGCCTCACCGGAAGTGATCCTTAAGCACAGAGCCAGAAGTGAACCCTGACCAACGCTGAGTAGAAATTATGATAAGTTTCAATTTCGATATGCTGGGATCCATGTGCTTCTGAGATTTCTGAAGTGTGGTCAGGTAATGAGTCTCCAGCCCCTTGTGAGTCATAAGAGCTGAGGACTCAGATATCTTCCACATGTGGGCGGATAGTAACACTGAGACAAACAGAAGAGCCCAGGACGAAAGAGATATGGCAACTGGGATCAGAGAACCAGCCACTCATGTAGGAGTATGAGAACCGCCCCCCCCCCCAGCCCCAGGTGACTTGACACTGGTCTAGGAAGTCAAAGCAAGGAAGAAAAGACAATCAAGGTGGGAAGAAATGGCCAAGGGAGGAGCCATTGGCGGAGCCCAAAGTGGCTTCAGAGTGAAGCCTGACATATGGACTTGGGGGTCCCAGAGAGTTTCTCATAAGGGTTGGATGAAATAAAATCTAGATGGCACAGACAATACTGTCATTAGGTTTGAATGCTGAAGGGAAGGCAGAATGAGGCTGCGTTCAGAGGTGGACCTAAGGTGGGAGGGCCTTGGGCTAAAGGAAACTGTCTCTTGGAGAAAAGACTGAAAAGAAAGGAAATATGCGTGCAGTCGGTGGGACCAGCACCAAAGGAGAGCACAAGGCTAAGCCTCCCGGGAAGAGCAGGACTGCTTGAGAAAGCAGAGAGGCTGTGGGGAGGACCGGAGTGGTAAGGAGCTGTTTGTGACGGTGAAGTCAGGAAGAAGAGGGGGGTGGTATCCTCTGCCTATTTTCTCTGTAGAAGATAAGGCTATCTGTAGAGAAGGAGTGGGAAGAGGTGTGTGGGAAGTCTGAGAATCTTCAAAAAAGATTTAAAATAGCTACTATGGGAAATAAAGCTGAGTGGGGCACAGAAGAATTTCTTGGCAGCATCAGGAGGTGGGGACCAAGGGATGTCTCTGCAACATTCTGCATGGGGATGTGAATTTCCCAGCAATTTTGGAAGGCCTGGAAACCATTTTATTACTGCTGAGTTAGACATAGGCAAGGAAAATGCACCAAAACACTAATTAGGACCACTAATTAGGAGCAAGGCAGAAAGATAGGCAAAGAGACTGAAGGGGTGGAACCCTAAGCCAACATACAGGAAGGAAAGAAAGGAGGGAGGGAGGCAGAGAGGGAGGGAGGGAGGGAGGGAGGGAGGGAGGGAGGGAGGGAGGGA
>JASTTN010006724.1:27320-45298 GCA_030324115.1 Sorex maritimensis
GGAAGGAAGGAAGAAAGGAAGGAAGGAAGGAAGGAGGGAAGGAAGGAGGGAAAGAAGGAGGGAAGGAAGGAGGGAAAGAAGGAGGGAAGGAAGGAGGGAAGGAGGGAGGAAGGAGGGAGGGAAGGAGGGAGGGAAGGAGGGAAGGAAGGAAGAAAGGAAGGAAGGAGGGAAGGAAGGAGGGAAGGAGGGACTAGGAGGAAGGGAAGGAGGGAGGATAGAGGATTCAGAGAAAGGCATTTTGGCAGGACTAAGGGGTGATAGGTGAAAACGCAATGTGAGTACAGGGAGATCTGCTGCAAGAACCATGTAAGTGAGGAAACAGAGCTTCAGAGGTTGGCAAGCCCCATGAGAACCACGGGATGGGATGGACGCTGTCTTCAGTTTGCAGAGCCTGACACTGAGATTCTTGTGTCGGGGCTTTATTAGGTAGATGGTCTCAGGGCAGTGGCCTGGAAGGAGAGGATTAAAGTCATGAAAGAAACTCAGCAAGAGTATGGTCTTGCCTAGGGACAAGCTTTGGCCAAGGGAGTTCTAGGGCGCCAATTATACCTTCAAATTGGCACTGCCTTGAGGCAGAAGGCCAGTCTTTTGGTCCCAGTGCAAGTCAGATATTGGCTGCAGACACCAGTTGCCCTGTGGGGCCAAGGCTGCAGAAAGAAGGGCAGCTGTGAGGAACGCGTAGAAGCTGTCAGTTCCGGGCTACAGAACTCAGGAGAGTGTGCTCCCAACATAAGCAGGATAGCTCAGGGGTGGGTAGCAATAGCATCAGTCAAAGTGCAACCCAATATCCCGAATCTACCTAAGCAAGTTTCGGGAGATTGAGCAACTTACACTGAAGGAAACAGCCAGGGATGTTGTGTCCTCACAGGTCACCAGTTTTCCACAATTCAAGATGCAGAATACATAATGAAGAGTTGTAAGGGACACCGGAAAGTGTTTCCTACAGACGAGTACTTCTAGAGGGAAGTACTGCCAAGTTGAGTAGCTGGAAAGGGTGATGTTGACCATCACAGAGTAGGTGACCCCTCTCGGAGAGGACGGTTGAGGATGTCAGTGGCTTAAATAAGAAACAAATACAGAAGAGGTTCTGGCTTAATGACAGCCAGGACTGTAACTGAATTCTCCACAGTCCAGACTAGTCGGAGAGGACAGACCACCCAGACAATGCTAGCCTCACCCCAGATTGGCAATGAGCTCAGGGACCCTTTGACCCTGTGAGTAGAGCAGCTAGTCTGTGGATTCATCCCAGCATCCTATTTCTGATTTCTCCTTTCTCAGGACCCACCCTAGACTAGCCCGCATCTTATTGTATAGAGAGATGTCCCCTGCAGGAATCCATAGGTGCCCCTGGTCACAGAAATAAAACCCATCTCCAGCTCACTGACTTTCCAGCTTATCTCAAAGCTTGAGCTCAAGCAAGGCCTGTCTTCCTGGGATTAGGTTAGACAGCTGACTATTTAGGTTCTAGTATTTGCACTCAGAAGTCAGTCTGGGTGCTAGAGGGATAGGACAGCAGTAGGGCATTTACTTTGCATGTTTCCAACCCAAGTTTGATCCCTGGCATCCGACATGGTGCTCCAAGCCCCGCCAGGAGTAATTCCTGAGTGCAGAGACCGAAGTAACCTTTGCACACCATCGACTGTGGCCAAAAAAAAAAAAAAAAGTAAAATAACAGAAAAAGTCATTCTGGAAAGTCTTCAGTGCACCAAATGATAAGAATGCCACCAGATGGAACATAGCCAGGTATGTGGACAGGAACAGAAATAGATCATCGCTGGTGTTCAGTGGTGCCTTGTCCTCTGTGAATACCATCGGCCTCATCTATAGGGCGTGGGGGGCGTGCTCTTGCTGGCCTGTCAAAGCTCTGACATTAGAGCCCACTACAAAGTTAGTAGTTCAGGTCCTGGAAACACAGGGGTGTAGGCAGCCTTCCTACACATGACAGGGACACTAAGTGGATCACTCCCAAAGTCCAGGACATCTTTGTACCACTAACACTGTGGCCAGAGGCATCTGGCCTGAGCTGAAAAAGGGAGAATTATTCTTCTAGGACAACCAAGTCCTTATCAGAATCCTCCTACACTGAGGCCAGTTAAACTCATCTACCAGAAGAACTGACTGAGGGAATTTCACAGAACTTGTCTCACCAGTTACACTTAGGAAGGCAGATTCTCTTTCTTGCAACAGTCATTCACTTCGGAAGTCAAACTTTGGGGCTACAAAGAAGTTTCTTGAGAAGGTCTGTTGAAAGATGGAAATTCCATTGATTTGCACATCTTGTCCCCCTTTTTAATGGATTCTTCAAGGCTGATAGATAGGGGGAAAGATCACTGAATGTCACCAATGGCCTCTTGGCTGCTTCCAGTTCTGGACTTTGTGAAGAGACATGAAGAAGGAAGGGGAAAAGGTCTTCAGAATTGGTGGCAAGGAAGATAGAACTCTGGATCTAGGTTTAATTTGATTTGAGCTTGGGCTTGAGTCAGACATGGTGGCGCAGGCTTGCCCTTCCACCTAAACCATCACAGCCTTCTTGTACAGTGAAGTGTCATGGTATTTGTTCCCCATCCTGAGTCCCAGGGGAAATGTCATGAATAATCAGGTGTTCAAACTCCAACTTGGGAAGACTGCCATCCCTGTCCCAGGGGCTTTCCCCGCACAGTTCCCCACAATCATGGAGGCTGCAAGACAGAGATCAAGGTTTTCAAAGGCTTAGCTTCTTCTGATCCTCTCTTTGACTTGTAGGTGGTCATCTTGACACTGCATCTTCACAGAGCCAGTCTTCTGGATGGCCCTGCATTTTAATGGCCTCTTGATACAGAAATACAAGTCGTACTGGATTAAGACCCACTCACATGTACCCTTTTAACCTTAGTTGCCTCTATAAAGACCTCTCCAAATGCAGTTACTTTCTTTTTTTTTCTTTTTTTTTTATTTCTAGGTCACACCAGGCGATGCACTGGGGTTACTCCTGGCCCTGCAGTCAGGAATTACTCCTGGCGGTGCTCAGGGGACCATATGGGATGCTGGGAATTCAACCCGGGTCTGCCACGTGCAAGACAAACGCCCTACCCGCTGTGCTATCACTCCAGCCCTTGCAGTTACTTTCTGAGGGTTAGTATTCCAACATGGGAATTTGGAGAGACCCAGTTCAATGTATCACACCCCATAATCCATTCATGATGAAGGGACACAGTAGGGCACAATAGAAAAGCCCATTATTCCTCATTAAATGTTCTCAATGCATCCCCTCCAACCATCCCTGGAGGGAAGACTCCCTCAATAAGTGAATCCAGTAAAAAGTCTATTTCAGTCTAGAATAAAAGCTCCCAGACTCCCTTCCAATGTGGAGTATCTCTCCTCTTCTATGATTTCTTTCCCTCCCAGCACTTTCTGAACTCACTCTCTTTCCCACCATGGCTACAGAATTCAGCTGTGAATCCCCCATTCTAAGCCAAATGTAATTCAGGTCCTGTGTTTCCCTACATTTCAGAAGGTCAGGGGTCAAGCTTTCCCAATTGGTTTATTGATATCTCTCTCCTGAGGTTTTAGCTGGAAATTCTCAGGATGGCACCCTCCCCTCTGTCACAAACCTGAGGATACTCAACAACCTGAAACTCCCTCCATAGAAATTGACCTTTCCCCCTCTTCTACCTTCTTAACAGCAAGGGGTTGAAAAAAAGATGTTTTTGCAATTCTTGCACATGCTGTGCATAGTTCGCTAACACCCATTTGACCACTATCAGCCTTGGGGGTCTCAGCAGAAACAGATAAATGTCAGTTGAACATTCTGGAAGCTGTGGTCCATACATAATGTCAAAGTCAACTAATAAGTATCTTAAATAATCTTGAGATATAAACCAAGTGCTGGTCCAAGTCTGCTGGGGAGATGAATGAAGAATCAGTCTTACAGCCTGATCCCTACTTCCTGGGCCACGGTCTGGCCAGAACACCATAATCACACTGGACATAAACCAACACGGTTTCAGATTCATCTTCTCAAAATTGTCTAATGCATCATTAAAATTATATGAAAGCAACTCACTTGAATATGTTGAAGCAACACCTGTTTTGGAAGACTTTTGTCTTCATTTCCCTTGATTGACATTGTCTGGAAGGGTGTGGTTGCGAGGGGAAGACAAGGAAAGAAATCATTACTGAGGTTAAGATGACGTGCTTGACTCAGCAACCTAAACACTCCTGCTATGATTTATCCCGGCACTGCCACCCATTCCTGAGCTCAAAATTGTGTAACTTCTCCCTCCCCACTGAGCGTTCTTCCCTTTTATCCTGTGTTCCCCACACCTCCTCTCCTGTGAGGAGGTTTAAATTCTGGAAGTAGAATTCCCATCTGCTCATGTCTTCTTCTGTCACCATGGTTACTGGGCCCAGAGTGGTCTCTGTGGAGACAGAGGCAGAACAGTAACCAGGGACAAGTAAGAGCAAGAGAGAATCAATGTAGGGGTATTTTTTTAACCCCCAGAAGAACTGGCAAGACCCTATTTATGTCATCGCAGTTATTGAGGGGCTATGTCAGATTTTAAAGGATTGTTCATGAAAAACGAACTAGTCCCTGATATTCCATTTGCTCTCAATGGAACAAACATCTCCGAATGCAGCATCTCTGTGTACCTGGGTCAAGAAATCAACATGAGGAGTGACTTGGCCCCAGAACTGCACAGGAGGAAGAGAGCAGTGTGGAACGCCTTCAAAAGCATCGAAGAAGTTATTAAGAGGACAAAGAACTTCCAGCTCCAGGCACATCTTTTTGACTCCACCATTCTTCCTGCATGCCTCAGAGACCCGGGCCTACAAAAATAGGATGAGTACACTATTCGGTTATCCCAAAGAGGAATCAAAAGAGCTATGCTTGGAATATCACTTTTCACTCAAGTTAGAGAAGGACTCCGGAGTTGATGATCAAGAGAAGGATCCCCTCCATCGATGATCAAGAATCAGGGATGCTGTCTCATTTGGACAGTGTCAAAAATCAGATGGGCCAGACATGTAATGCAATTTAGAGATGACCGCTGGATTAGAGCTGTTACCAACTGGATTCCACAGGACGTCAAAAGATCGCGTGGCCACCCACCTACAAGATGGTCAGACTTCTTCGTCAAAACCCTGAATGAACGGTTTGAGGCTCTTCGTGTTCCTGGAGTGAGCAGATACCACTGGGCTACACTATCACGCAACAGGGACAATGGAGATGTTACTGGTGCCCACTCGAGCAAATCGAAAATCAACAGGATGACAAGTGATACAAGTGATTTGGTGGAGGTCAGACAGTAGGCAACAAATCATAGAGAGTAATATCTAAGTTAAATGCGAGAAGGCATCTTGGAACACCTCTTCATTTGTGATGTGAAATGAACCACTCCATGGTGCCATCTGGGAAAGTTCGGAAAATGTCATTGAGCTCCATTCTTGTATGTTCTGACTTAGTATTTTGGGGAGTGGGTCAGGACATGGATCTCTGTGACATACTCAAAGCCAGACCCAGTGAGTAACCACAGTGGAGATGATACATTTAAGCCCAGCTTCCTGCTGCCCCACCCATTTTTATGGGAAGAGAAATGACCTGTGCCAGTTCCCAGATAGGAGCAGAGCTGCTCCTGGAAGGTAAATCTTTACAACTCCAAAAACGCAGTCTACCAAAGAGAGTATTTTCTCTTACCACTGCAGACATCAACATTCTGCTTCTTTACTGTGGTGTATGAGCCCAGAGACTAGAGAATAAGTAATATATATACATATATATACACATATATATGTATACATATGTGTATACATATATGTGTGTATATATTATATATACATATATGTGTGTGTGTCTTGGAGAGCCTGGAAAGCTAGACCAGCTACCGAGAGAAAATAAGAGAGATTCTGTGAGCAAGAGAAACTGCCCACAGGAGGCCACCAGTAGGTCCAGATATGATGCATCTTGACTGCCATCAGCTACTCCTCTGAATGGTCTTGGCAAACACTAGGGGAGCTGGGAGCCAGAGCACAGTGTCAGCCAAAGGGGTGGCACCAAGAGACCCCATTTCTTGTCAGCATGGCCATGAATCAGCTGCATGACCTTAAACAAACCCCATACCTCCTCACAGACAGTTCCTCATATAAAACAAGGGTGGCAATATGTTGTGAGTCTTAAATGCAAACTGGAACCCATGTAAATTCAGGTACTGGAAATGTACTAACTAGTTGTGTGACCCTGATCTAGTTACTTCACTCTCTCTAGGATTCTTCTTTCATACCCTCAAAACTGGAAGGAATAATGATTTGCAGCTCCAAATGTGGTGGCTGGGAATGGGGGTCCACTGATCTAATTACAGTATAAAGCCTAGCAGTGCCATCCTTAGAAAATACCCAATAGAAGCTAAAATTTATGAATCAGCATAGCAACCTGACATGTTAGAGAGATTGGGCTTGTTACTCTCTGAGAGTCATTCTCTGTTACTGATGCTGGGTCCTAAAAGGATGGGCCATGCCTCTGGCTGATAACAGGAGAGAGTCAAAAGAAGAGAGAATGTTGTTCATAGCTGGACATAACAGAATGCCCAATCTATTGGGAGCAGGAAACTATGGGATTTGCCAACAAATTAACTAGTAAGTGGAAGTTATAGAGACCCTATAATGCCAGGGTGTGTAATGTTGGCATTTCATATGCACGAGTGATCCCAGACACTCTGCAAGAGTGGATTTTAACTTCAAACAGAATCTTATGAGGAAGCTGATTATGTTAGGTTGAAGCTAGTTTAGGGGTTTAGGATAAGGGTTCATGCATTCTTTTTTCTCTTGCAGGGCCACACAGCAACCCTTGTGAGTCTGTGAGCATATAAACATGATGAGAAAGAAGGTTACGAGGACATAGACCCTAGCTTTTTGTTTGTTTGTTTTCCTTTCCTGTGTGCTGTGCTATGACAAATCTCTATGGACACATTCCTTGGAATCCCTATAAAATCTAACACAGGAACTTGAACCATGACGTCTTTAAACCTGACCCACTGACTTAGTTTTGCTTGTTTGCTATTGGGTACTCCATTTTCTTGGAGTAGTAGTTCAGAAGCTTACCTCTGAACTAGACTCTACCTATGGTTGGGGAAAAGGTATATTCTTTGTGGGTAATGCACAGTCCCAATAATACATGGTCATTAAAATAAGTGGTAGGTTGTCTTCCCAGGGGTGTCAGTGAGCTGTCATGACGGCACTGGGCAAGTTTAGCTCCAGTCATCTGGGACTGGCTGAACTTGACCCTTTGTTGTATTGGATTGAGGTATTTTCTACATTTGTTACTCATTCAATGATTCCCTGTTTTGTTTTCGTTTAGTTTTCCTTCTCATGGTGGAGACTGGAGCCTTGTTTTGTCTCTTAAAATTTCAAATCAAAGCAGACACCTGTAACTTCCAGCCCATATTCCAGTAATTGTGTAGGTCATATGAGCAAGGCTAAGATCCATGGAATAGATGCTATTATATCCACAAAGTCTTGGCTAGAGATGGACAGAGGGGCTGGAGCAGTAGCACAGCGAGTAGGGTGTTTGCCTTGCACGACTCAGGTTCAATTCCCATGTGGTCCCCTGAGCACCATCAGGAGTGATTCTTGAGTGCAACGCCAGGAACAACCCCTGAGCGTCACCAGGTATGATCCAAAAGCAAAAAAAAAAAAAAAAAAGATGGACAGAAAGGGATAATGGTCATCAAATTATATTACCTGCCACATGACCTGGCGAGGGAAAACCAGAGTAGAAACCAACATGGAAGCAGATTTATTCTTCTAGTTTCCAAGTGTAATCCATGTGCTACCTCTTTTTGCACGCCAAGTTGGCAGGGAGCTTTGATTTCCTGTCCTCTGGGTTTGAAGTGTATCCATGTTTGCTGATTTATGACACTGCAAGTGACTCAAACATTGGGTGTCCCTTGCCACTTAGCACAGAACGGAATGTAATGCTAGCTCAGTCTCTATGCGCAGCTTGATATAGGAATGGAGTAAAGATCTCAGAAAGCAGATTGGCACACAGATTTTACTGTTTCCTCTTTGCAATCACCAAGCACGTCAGTGAAACATAGTATGATAAAGGGAACCAAGTCCTTGGGGTGAGAGAAACTCAGGCCAAAAAAGCCACCTGAGTATTCACCATTTCCGTGACCTTGGATAGGCTGCTTTGTCTGACAATGCCTTTGATTTCTTATCTGTAAAATGGGAATAATAGTAATTCCATTACAGAATGATTACTGTTTTTCAAACGTACCATGCACTCTCCTGCCTCCGGGCCTTTACACATGCTGTTCCCTTGCTGCAAACCAATTGCTCTCTTGTTTATCTCTGTGAGTCATCCCCCCCACCCGCCCCATTCATCCAGGCCTCTGCCCAGATGTCATCTTGTTCAGGTTTTCTTTCATAATTGCATAGAGAACAGTGTATCCCTGCCATTACGTGCTGTGTCTCCTTGCCCTGCTACCCCCCTGCTGTTTTTACTGGCACTGGACATCTGTTTGTTTGTTGGGTTGTTGTCTGGGTAGGTTCCCAATTACCACGTAGACTCCACCGGTCACTGGGTCTGGTTTTAACCATTTTAATCATCTCCGTATTTCCATTGTCCTCTCAATGCTGCCTGGAAGCTGATTCTCAGACATTTATTAGATGCATGAAGCATCAGGACTGAATGAGATGTTTACCAAGTTCTCCAGAGTGCCAGACCACACTACACACTCAATACATATTAGCAATGGCCTCTCCGAGCCTATCCTCACGCTGAGCACTGAATCTTTCCTTGCAGGGTTCAAAGCACAAGCTGGCCAGAAAAACACTGAGCATCGAGAGTGCAAGCCCATCCGCAGACTTGGGCACATATTTTAGAATTGTCAAGCCCTTCACTCTCTTCCTCCATCCCTAGCAAACAGAAGAGCCTTGGTCTTACAGGGGCCCCCCAAGGAGTCCATCATCTTTATTTCCTCTGAGGGCCCTGCACACATCATCACCCAGATCACCATGTGAATCACACGCATTCAGCTCCTTCCTAAATGCCTTCCTCTGTGTCAAGCAGCAAAACCAAGCCGGAAAACTGAACCTAATTAAATACATGCATGCTTCCATTTACTTCCAGTAGAAAAGGCTTTATAGAGCAGGGCATTGACATGAATTGGGAGCCTGAAACTATTTTAAATTCTCCCCCAAATCCCAAAGTGGTGACTCTGGGCCTCAGAGTAGGAGGCTCAGAACCTCTGGAGAAGTAAGATGATCTTGGAAACTTAAGAGATCGAAGCCCAAACAGTGCTGGGAAAGGAATCTCAGCACAACTTAAGGGGAGGGGGGAGGGGAATCAGCAAAGAAAGACTGCTTCATTTGTCATTTTTAGATTTGGAGGTTTTTTGTTTCAAATCAAGAGGAGTGAATTTGAAAAAAAAAAAATGTGTGGTTTAAAACTCTATGGATTTTAGGTTAGCCTGGCTTCTATGTAAGGGGCAGAGGCCGAGGTCCTGGAAGAGATGTTGAGACAAGAGTAGCTGCCCCCCTGAAGCACCCCCACCCAGGCCTGACTGCCTGCAGGGGCACCCGGTTTAATCAGGGGGGTCTCTGAAAGGAGAGTTATGTACCCTGCCCCAGTTCTCTATGGGGAGACTGTGACTATGAGAGAGGAAATCTGTGAGCAGCGTCTGTCAGAGAGCGGAGGCAAGCCCAGGAGGGAGAGGCAGGCTGGGCATGGGACAGAGTGGGACACTGAGGCTGCCGTGTGAGAGTGCTTCTCCCTGCCTCTGTCAAGGACAATGACACACTTTGTCACATATGATCGCAAAGGACAAAAATGTTTCCCCACTGAATTCCCCCCACCACTACCTCTTTTGAGAGAATGTACTGTGTAGTTTTTGCCCCTAAAACTGACTTGATCTTTCAACCAAGTGGCTCATCCAAGGCAGAAAGTTTACCGGCCATCAAAGAAGGTTCAGGGTAGAGTATCTGTCCTCAACCCTCCATGCCTTGTTGGATTTGTACGCAGATTCCATAGTTTTTTCCAGGTGAAATCTGCTCCTGCTATTCTCCATGGGAGGTTTCCCTCATCGGTACCCCACTGTTCATCTGGGGAAGGTGTTATACTTCCACAGGGGTCTATGAGATTCATCACCATCTGGACCCATCTACCTCCCCAGCATTGTCCGGTGTGTGTATTACCCCATCGCAACAGGCCTAGTGTCCTGAACACATGCTTCTGTTTCATCTTCCCTCATGCCTTTTCTTTCAAAAATAACTTCCTAGGCCAGTGAGTTCAAGTGGCAGAGCACAAGCACTAGTCAAGTCCCAAGATCGATCATGAGCTGCAGTGTTAGCACCCCGCACTGCCACACGCTGGCCCTAGGGGTCCCTGCATACTGATTCATACCACCTGCCTTAGTAACAAAGCTGCCTGGTTATCATAGGAGATGATCTGAGCCCATCATGAGTGCTACTGGGACCTAGAGCCTATTTTTTAATTAAAAAAATTTTTTTTAATAATTACCGTGACATGCAGTTAACAGACTTCACAAACTTTCGTGATTATGTTTCAGTCATAAAATAATCAAGTACCCATCCCTCCATCAGTGCACATTTCCCACCACCGATGTTCCCAGTGTCTCTCTCGCCACCCCTACCCCATCCCCCACCTGCCTCTGTGGCAGACGCATTCCTATTTATCTCACCTTTTGGGCATTATGGTTTGCAATGTAGGTAGTAAGTGGCCAACATGTTTGGTCTATAGTCTACTTTGAGTACACATCTCCCATCCCAAGCAAGTCCTTCAAGCATCATTCACTTAGTGGTCCCTTTTCTGTCCCAGCTGCCTTGTCTTCCAGGATGTGAGGCCGGCTTCCAAGCCATGGAGTGATCCTTCTGGCCCTTATCTCTACTGTCCTTGGGTGTTAGTCTCCCAGTCTGTTACTTTGTATAAAGACCTTCCTATGTCTCTGCCCAGACGATTCCTTCTCAACCTCAACATTTGTCTGAAGTATCACGGTTAAGCGACAGAGCCCTGTTGGCTGAGTTAGAACTACTCGAGGCCCAGAGAACACAGGTCGCCCTCAGCAGTGCCTTTTGCTCATAGCCCTCTTCTCCCTCACTCCGGTTAACTTTCCATTATGCGTGGTGTCTAGGGCTGCCTCTCAGTTTATAGTCATACTCAAGTATCCCAGTGTCTAAGAAAATCTGAACACGATAATAGGAAACTGCAATAATGAAAGGAGCTGTGATTGTTTTCATCTTTACCAGCATAAGCAACAAATAAAATGTTAAATAAAACATTTGAAATAGTGTGATCCTGTTCTTCCAATAAATACCCATAGTGGAATTGCTATAGAATATGGTATTTTTATATTTTTGAGTAATCTGTATTATTTTTATAGCAGATATGCCAACTTCCATTCCTACCAAAAGTATTGGAGTGTTCTCATTCTTCCATATTCTTGTCAGCATGTGCTCTTTATTGTTATTCTGATGACAGCTTACTTACAAGAGGGAGAGGATATCTCATTGTGTTTTTTTGCCTTGTATTTCAGTGATAAATAATAATAGAGGCTGGACATTTTTTTGGCTACCTGATGGCCATCTTTATGCTTCCTGTGGTCAAATGTCTACCTCAGCACTTTGAACATCTTCGAATTAGGGTGTTTGATTTTTGTGTTTAAATTTAAATTTTATACTATGCTCAGCTATATCTATATATGTGCTTATATAAATAAACACATATATCAACATATGTATGTGTTTTTAAAAAAGATGAAAGCTTGCCACTAGTGAATAAATGGACAGACACTGAGGGCATTATATGAAGTGAAGACAGAAAATAAAGGAATGCTATATGATCTCATTCATATGTGAAATTTTGAAAAACAAACTATTGGGGCTAGAGAAATAGTACAGCGGAGTGGGCACTTGCCTTGCACACAGCCAGCCTAGTTTGACCCCCAGTATGCTGCACGGGACCCCTAGCTCTTCCAGAAGTAAGCTCTGAGCATTACTCTAAGCCAAGAGTAAGCTCTGAGCATCGTTGAATGTGCTGAATGTGGCCCCCAAACCAAACAAAAACAAAAAAGCAATTGGACAAACACACAAAGCAAAATAAACTTTTAGAGATAGAGTACAGTTGAGTGATTGTGAGAAGAAGGGGGCTAGAAAAATGAAAAGGACCTAGTTGTATGATACAAATGTATAATTACAGCACTAAGATGTATATATATATGTATATATATATATAATGCTATCAACTAATATCACATCATTGGGAATTTATATCAGAGGAAAGTGTCCAAGAAGGCAAATATCCGGGGCCTTGAATATCATAAGGTTCCCACTTCCTGCTTCCTTCCCCTACTTAGGCGTGAGATTTTTGAGCTTCTATGGCTCTACTTTCCCTGGTCCCCACCTCCACTCTTGGGCATGGGCTCACTTAAGAAAGTGAGTCACTTGGGGTAGGAAGAGAGGGAAAGCCTTCTGTGTGCCTATCTGAGAGGCAGAACTTCCCTGGTCCTAGAAGTCAGTGACTCTAAACACCACCTGTAAGAGCGGATAGAGAGGATAACTGAGCACAACCTAAAATATTGGGGGTGTGAGGGAGGGCTTCTAAGCTTTACAAGTGTCCTGGCCAAGCCCGTTCCTGTGTCTCAGAATCAATGAGATGGTTGTATAGTTTCATGGAAGAGTTCCTTCTGGCTGAGTCTCCCAAAGTACTGATGGGAAAATTCAGAGTCCCCAAGGCAACCCTTGAAAATGAAGATAACGGGGCTAGCTGGAAAAACTCATGGGAAGAGAAAGCAATGGATAATAGATTTTCTTTTTGATATAACTTCTCATACCTATGACTACTGGGATAGAAACACCGATAATGCAAGTTCCAAAGGCAAAATATTAGCATGCTCAAAAAAGGCGTATATGTTATTTTCAGTCGGGCACTGGGGAGTCTTAATGCTTTAATGGAAACTGTTGTCAGTTTCCAAAGCAGGAGATAAATCTGACCTAGATTAAAAGCAAGATGTAAAAAGTTCTTAAACACAGAATTCCAGTAAGCTCCTTCTGGAATATTCCACCCCTTCCCCATTGTACAGATGAGGAAACTAAGGTCCCCTAATCAGGAAGACTCAAGTGCCAGGTAACATAACAGGATGCCTGTCAGTGTCAGGGACAAGAGCAAATGAGAGCGGCCATCCCTCATCCCACTGCTCCTGTGACACAGTGACACTCTGAGGAGGGATCATGAAGTGCTCCTTCCCCTTTGCAGTTTTAAGTCACTTAGTATACTTAGGTTGAGAGAAAGAGGTAGCCATGATCGCGTTTGTGAAATCAGATGAGTGGGTTTGCTCTTTGCTGAGTGCTTTCCCATGCAATAGCTTTTGGCATAATCAGCCACAACCAGTCAATAATAGATGAACTAGTAGAACCTGCCAGCTGGGGTTCTCTACAGGACAGTGACAGGAGGATGCGTCTAGCTGCAATTACAGGACACCTCAGGACAAGCATGGGGACTTCCACTCAGAGTCTCCTCTCGGGGCCGAGGCGTAGTACAGCGGGTAGAGTGCTTGCTTTGCACACTGCCAGAGATTTGATCTCTGGCATCCCATATGGTCCTCTGAGCCTGCCAGTAGTGGTTCCTGACCACAGAGGATGTAGCCGCAAAACAAAATCACAAGCGAGAAAAAAAAAAAAGACCCTCCTCTCCGCTCCAGTTTTTCCTCAATGCTGGATCCCTGGGACATCCTTCCTGTTAAAATCACCCTAGCAGGTTGAAGGCACATCTTTGAAGACCTCCCCCTTCCTGCCCCTCCATCCTGCCTTCTCTTGGGTTCACTCATTCCCACAGTTTCTGCCAACGGCCTTCAGAGTATTCAATAAGCAAGCTAATTAACTCTCGGCATGGTTTCAGATGCCATGAATCTGCTAGTAGATCCAGAATTTATGAGAAGAATGTCATTGTTTCAACTATCTGATTTATAGTCAATTAACCCAGAATATCAGAATAACCAAGGTTAATAAACTGATTCTGTCTGATGTAGAGGAACTCTCTGGTTATTGCCTTATTGTTTTAAAAATGTATTGTTTCATTCATGCCACTAATATTGATTAATCCTGCACACTGTGTCAGAAACTGGAATTAAAAGTGAAGAGATCACAGCCCTTGCAGGAGAAACTTCTTCAGGGGTTGTTAGACAAATATGCTGGAGAATATGTTGGGTAGATACATTGTAACTGGTTGTTACAATAGTTGAGACATATGCTAAGGCAAAAGCACTTTTAGGGTGGAGATCTTATTTCTGACAATATGATAGACTAGCTATTTATAGAAAAATCCTCTCTGAAGTGCAGTTTAAATGCATCTAAAGTATTTTGAAAGACTTATTTTTAGGCGTGGCTGAGTTGAAGGAAATGGGAAATTATCAGAAGTCACAGTGACAAAGTCATATAAGCACGAATCCATAAGCTAAACCTGTGCAGCGACAGAACGTTCTGGGGGTGGATCCTGATTTGAAGGAACTTAGAGCTTGGATTTTAATGAAAAATAAATGATGTAACAGCCAAACCTGAGTTCTTAGCAGAGTTGGCTAATTAGAGATTCATTTGAGGTAAATCTTTTTGAGTTAAAGAACAAGGATATAAAATATACCCTTCAAGAGCATAAAATGAGATCCCATTCTGCTGGAAGGAGAATTATGATCAGAATGAAGAGGAGAGAGAGGAAATTAGAGAGAGAGATTTCATATGTTACTCAAAGCAGAGCCCATGTTTTGTAGGTTTTTAATTAAAATTAATTTCTTAAGAAAAATTATCTATGTCTTATTCTGGAATGGGAACAGAAGGGTATATTAGGCCACACCAGGCTCTGTTCAGGGATTGTTAAGTATAATAAAATATCACCCTATTTGCAGTGCTCATGGGACTACATAATAGTGCTGGGAATCAAATCAGACTGGCTATGTGCAAGGCAATCATCTTAACCCCTGTAATAACCCTCAACCCTAGGCTTTATTTTTTTAATGGTCTTGGTTTATTATTGCTCTGAGAAAGGAAATGCAAAATTTCTCTGAAGAAACATATTCTATACCAAGACATCAAATTTTTTCCATATATAAAGATCTAAAGAACATGAGACCCCAATCAAACCTCTAAACAGACCAGAAGAAATGCCAACATTATAGCCAGCATAGATAATATAGAGACATACCAGCATAAACTGTATGTGTCTCTATTGAGGCAAAAGATATAAAATATATTTAAATTATTTTAAAAATAAAAGAGAAGCTAAAACTATGGTGAGGAAATTGTGAGTCAAAACTTAGGCAGATGCAAGGAAAGAAATATAATTTAAAATAAAAGAAAAATGGTTATGTGTGTTAGTTAGATTCAACTGCAAATTGAATTAAAGAGAACATCTTTGAACTGGAAGATATATGTGAAGAAATTACGCAGAACATGTTCCAAAGAGATAAATAGCAAGAAAAATCACAAAATCAATTAAGAGAATAATGAGTAGAGGGGTCAAAGCAACAGTACAGCAGGTAGGGTGCTTGTGGCCAACCTAGCTTCTATCCCCAGCACCCCAAATGTTTCCCTAATCCTGCCAGGAGTGATCCATGAGTACAGAGTACCAGTAAACCCTGAGCACTACCAGGAACAATGCCCCCACTCAGAAAAAGAGAAGGGGAATTAGAGTGAGAAGATAAATAAATGGTCTAAGTAAGGTCCTTAAAGGAAAAAGAAGAAAGGCTATAATAGAAGCAATATTTTTAAAATGGTTGCTTCAAATTTCAACAAAAATTAGAATCCAAGAATTTGTACTATATATAATAAATTCCACAGAGAGTCTCTTGCCCACACACCTGACTGTCTTCCCCGGGGCCCCTCAGAGGGGGTGGGCTCCAGCTTCCCTCCCCGCCCCGAGCAGAGCTCCCGAGGCCAAAGACCTCCGGAGCCTAGCCACAGCCATGCTCAGGGCCCTTCTCCACACATTCAGACAAGCCTCACGTGTGAAGGTACCGGCAGAGGAACCCAGGTGTGTGGGACCTGGGGCTGAGACCTCCAAGCCTGCTCGGATCAGGACTGGGCCTCTTCCGCCCAGATTTCCTATCTTCCAGTAGCTAGGCGGTCACACCCAGGGACTGCCCCCGGCACCGTGTAATCCCACCAATGGCCAACATCCAGAGACTATAAAATCAAGCTCCTGGAAGACATCTTATAGCCTACTTCTCCCTCTGGGAGAGCCTGGCAAGCTACAGAGTTTCCTGCCCACATGGGAGAGCCTCGCATACTCCCCGTGGTATATTCATATGCCCAAACCAGTAACAATGCTGGGTCTCATTCCCCTGACCCTGAAAGAGCCTCCAATGCAGCATCGTTGGAAAGGACAAGTAAAGAGAGGCTGCTAAAATCTCAGGGCTAAGACGAATGGAGACATTACTGAGACCACTCAAGAAATGGTCAAAGGGGTGATGATGATGATGATGATGATGATAAATTCCAAGGAAAACTGGATGAGAAAATTCAATGGTTTAAGAGGTGAGGGGGTGGAGGAGAAGCAGGGGGAGGCATCCATCACCCTTGACCCCAGAATATAGGGAGGAGAAGGAAAGAAATACAGTAAAGATGAAGGGGAAAAGAGATAGATAAGAAGCTGTGGGGTAAGGGGCCAAGGGGACCCAGGCACATTGTTGGTGTTAAGGAATGACAGAGCTAGATATCCAAACCACAGAATCAATAACACTGAAAGTGTGAGACCCAAAGTTTGGAAACCAGGTGTAAAAGATGCCTGTCAAGATGGCAGGGAGAGGGAACCTACTAGGAGAGGGAACTGGGGACACTGGTGGAGGGAAGTCGGCACTGATAGGGATTGGTCATCGAACACTGTATGTCCAAACTCAACCAAGAATAACTTTGAGATTCACGGTGCTCTAATAAAATAAAATTTTGAAAACAAAAGAAAGAACTCCACTTTTAATGTTCTTCAGAAAATATACAAAATACAAAGAGAAAATCTTAATGGAGGCATAAAGTAAAGCCAGAATATATATTAAATAACTCAATGATGCTGAATCTGACTTTTCAGTAGCAATTAGAAATTCAAGCAGTAGCTCCAAAATCTGGTGTTTAATATGCCCAGAACTCCATATCCATTCTTTCACATAGTAGCACAAGAACTCCATAAGGAAACATGGAAAATATAGAGGAATAAACAAAGGAAATGCCATACATGTGGGTAAACATAACATGTTCTGTATTAAATTATTATAATATATTTCATTTATATGGTCAAATAAACAGGAAAATACAAATTCAGGACACAATAGGATATTATGTAGAAGTAGGGTGCCCAGAGTTTATGTTAATGCTATAAATTTCTGTTATTAATTAGAAGAAATAAAGATACTAAGTTCAGAATTTAAGTTACAGATGTACATGATATAAAAGTATCTCAGCACGTATAGTTTCCACACTAGTTGAAGAAAAATGAACTATGTTGGAGATATTTAATTAATCCAAAAGAAGAA
The DNA here is from genome assembly GCA_030324115.1 of Sorex maritimensis. Taxonomy (NCBI): domain Eukaryota; kingdom Metazoa; phylum Chordata; class Mammalia; order Eulipotyphla; family Soricidae; genus Sorex; species Sorex maritimensis. The sequence goes on from JASTTN010006724.1 coordinate 44,825, forward strand.
GAAAAAGGAAATAAAAAGATGCATTCTCACCCCAGTAAATGGTAGGCTAAAGAAGTCTTCTTTAGCATAAACACTTCTGAAAACAATTTTATATCATCCAAAGGATTAAAATGTGCTTATTCTTTGATAAAATATTTCTATTACTAAGAATTTATTTTAAAATTTCTGGAAATATATATAAGGAAAAATAGCTAAAAGCGTTTCTTATAATAAAAACATTTCTTATAATAAAAATATAACACTATTATGAGGAGAATGAATGCATAAATTATGATTTATATAATGGAACATCGCAGTTAGGAAATAATGAATTGTATTTAGTATTCCACATTATCATAAATTCAGAAATATAATATTGAGCAAATAAGTCACAATACAAATTAGTTGCATAATGTCAAAATACTGTCTAACCTATGTAAATATGTTGTTTGCATATACATACAAATATGGTCAATCTTTTTTTTTTTTTTTTTT
>JASTTN010006724.1:50298-64004 GCA_030324115.1 Sorex maritimensis
TTTTTTTTTTTTTTTTTTGCTTTTTGGGTCACACCCAGCGATGCTCAGGGGTTACTCCTGGCTTTGCACTCAGGAATTGCTCCTGGCAGTGCTTGGGAGACCATATGGGATGCCGGGGATCGAACCCGGGTCGGCCGCGTGCAAGGCAAACGCCCTACCCGCTGTGCTATCGCTCCGGCCCCAAATATGGTCAATCTTTACAGAATTTTTTTTAAAGTTTGTGATAATTTTAGAAAAGGGGGATGTTTGGGGAAAGGGTTGAGAAGGAATTGGGGAACAACATTCAAATGTTTTTTTTTTTTCAAATGGCAATTAACCTAGATGATGGCTATCTAGGTATTCATTTTCTTACTATTCTTCTGTTTATCTTGGAGTCGCACCTCACTGTGTTTGGTGTTCACTCCCTGCTCTGAGCTCAGGGCTCACTCCTGATGGTGCTCTTGGGACACACAAGGCAGCAGGATTGAACAAGCATCTGCATATGCAACTGCAGGCAAGTGACCCAGCCACTGCACTACCTCTTGGGCCCAAATTTTCTTACTATTCTTTCAAGTACCCTTAATATCTTATGAACACATATCAATTCTGTTTCTTGGGAGGACCCTCTTCCGCCATACTCAAGAGACCCTGGGTTATTGGTCCAAAGTAAGAAAGAAACAAGGATATGGTGCTGCTCCAACCCTGTAATGCCAGAAATTACCTGGCTCACCCAGGGTTACACAGAAGACCCTCAGGGCTACACCCAGTATTGTTCAGGGCACCATGTGGTGACCAGGGACTGAATCCAGGTCAGGTGCGTGCTAGGCATGTCCCTTAGCCACAGTACTATCTCCTGGCCTCCAATATTTAAGTGTCTTTTTTTAATAGCAAAAAAGGAAAGACATGGGGAAAATAAATGTCACGAGTGCCAAGAAAGACAATGATGGGAAGCTCTCCCTTAAAGCAATCACATGGTATATAGGTTTCTCAAGAAAACGAAAAGTTGGTGTTTGAAGACTGAATGGTGCATGAAAGAAGTAGAAAGCAATGTGTGCGCACTCAAAGATAATTCAGAACATGGGCAGTGGAAAACTACAAGTTCTGTATCTTTCTGAAGCTGAGTCTTCCCGAGGGCTGTGAGGGGCAGTAAGGTTCATGACCAAGGCCTGCTCCCAGCCTGTATCATTTTGTTCTCTCTTCTGTGTCAGGAGCAGGAAGGCATTTAGTAAACTTGGAATTTCCTCCTGATGATGGCCAGAGATGCAGTATTTCATGTGGGTGACAGAGATGAGATTCATTTTAAGTGAAGCACAAATAGAGCCTTATTCTGAATCGCCTTGACTCCATCTGGGGAATAGAATGTGAACCTCAGCTCAGAGAGGATGGAAGGATCTTTGGGGTAGGAAGGAGATTAATATCTCAATAAACCACAAGCCATCAACATTTCAGCATAAACAGCCCATGGAATCATTTTCCCTGTGGTAGGAAAAATATCATCATGTTATATACTTTCACTAAAACCTTGTTTTCTGCTTTCAATCACTGTGTCAAATCAATGGCTTATGATTCTTAAAATTTTGATGTAAAAACTATAGCCAAGAAGAGAAAATTGTTCAGGATCACTGAGAAATTGAAAGGCAAGAGGGTAATGATTAAAAGCCAGAACATCCAGAAGCTTTAACCTAAACTAAACTCAAGAAATGTGTGTGAACATAAAAATCTAAGTTCTCCCTTGATTTAGCATAGGCAAGTAGAGTCTCTATTTGCTGAATGTTAAGTCCCCCTTGTATGGTAACTTCAAAGTAAGAAGGAGAAAGAGGAAAGTAAGAAGGGAGAATTGGGGACTCAGAGGGACAGGCATGCCATAGCTTATAAATGAAAAATGACCAAGCACCAATCTGCAGAAGGGTTAGGCCACCATAGCTTCAACCACAAGTGTGTGGGGGGCATAAGGTAGGTAAGATAGAAAAGGGGACAGTATGACAATAATAGCTGGAAATGATCACACTGGACATGAATTGTTAAAAGTAAATAAAGGGAGATTCCTGATAACCTTTCAGTATTTGCATTGCAAACCATAATGCCCAAAAGGAGGGATGGAGGGGGGGAGGAGAGAAAGAGAGAGAGAGAGAGAGAAAGAGAGAGTAGACAAAGAGACAAAGAAGAGAGCCTGGAGGCAGATTGGGAATGGGGGTTGGGGTAATAGGAGGGAAACTGGTGGCACTGGTGCAGGGAAATGGACAACTGGTGGAGGGATGGGTGTTGGAACACTGCATGACTGAAGCCTAATCATGAACAGCTTTATAAAGGTTTATCTCATGGTTATGAAAGAAAGAAAGAAAGAAAGAAAGAAAGAAAGAAAGAAAGAAAGGAAGGAAGGAAGGAAGGAAGGAAGGAAGGAAGGAAGGAAGGAAGAAAAAAGAAAGAAAGAAAGAAAGAAAGAAAGAAAGAAAGAAAGAAAGAAAGAAAGAAAGAAAGAAAGAAAGAAAGAAAGAAAGAAAGAAAGAAAGAAAGAAAGAAAGAAAGAGTCTTGGGCTTCTTGCTTAGGGTTTCTGGAGTCTGGTACCTAAAAAGACTGATTAGCCAACCCATGGTCAGCTCTCCTGTGATAGCTGAGGAATGGCTGGATATAGGTTCAGAATACAATGCTTGATCACTCTAGTGTCAAGTGAAAGTACGATGCCCGTTTAATTTATATTTTATTTTTCACAGGGGCTATACCCAGCAGTGCCCAGGAGACTGCGGAGAACCATGAATCCATGGTCATGTACATGCTAGGTATGTGCTTTACTCTGGAATCCATCTTCCCACATCACTCCCTTCCCCCATTTTATTTTTAGTTCAATTTTCTGCCTAATATAGGATATCATTGGTTTGTCCTTTCTCCCTTGTCACAAAGAGTTTAGGTTTATCTGGTAATACTCTTTAAACATTTTAAGACAACATTGGTATGTCCTGTTCTCCTTGCCACAAGGAGCTTAAGTATATCGGGTCACACCCATCAAAGTGCTCCCGAGTCACTCCCATTCCTTTGTCTATCTGTAACCACTTCTCTATGCTCTCTTCTCCAACCAGTTAATCAGCATTTCCCCTAAATCAGACTCTGTTAATTTGTAAGGTCAGACCTTTCTAGGACACTGAACTTGTATTGTAAGGTAATATTGCCTTTCTCCTCTCCTTATGTCTTTTGAATAGTTTACTTTAAGCAATGTCCTTTTTGTATGGACAAAGAAAGACAGTTGTTAATATGCTTTTGTAACATGGGGTTTAATTGGCTTTGAATATTATTCACTCGCTGGCATCTGCTTTCTCGACTTAAGCCTCAGCTGCCCTTACTTCCTAGCACCCCGAAAAGCAGGATCCCGACAAGGGACGGGATGGACCCAGGGCAAGAGGTGAGTTATGTGCTACCCTGGCATCGAGATGGGCATGGCCAAAGTGCCTGATGCTTAACTATAAGTTAAGAGCTTGGTCATGGACAAATGCTGTCATGATCCAAAAGCAACTACGAGACTAGGACCCTGCTAGGGTTAGAAGAGACTAACCTGGCCTGAGCACTGTAGTCTGAGATTGAGATGACCCCAGGAGAGCAATTCCATAAGCTTAATGCATTTCTTGCTGTGTCCATACAAAATGATTAATATTATGAATATTTATATGTTAGTTGGACAAGGAGAGGAGAAACATACTAATGGGATTCCGCTCTTGGGTGGGTGTCCTGCTGAAAGAGAATCTGTCCTAGAAGAAGCATTCCCTGAGGGAAAGAACTTTACCCCTATTGATTGTGACCACACTTATGTGTAAGCCCCAACCCCTCATGCTGGGAGATTTAAGGAGGCGGTAAGAGGGAGTTCGGGGAAGAAGCAGAAAGAGACAGGGGTGTATAGAGAGGAGATTGGAATAAACTGCAACTGAGACCAACCATCCTGGCCCTCGTTCCTTCCTTCGCCTGCCTCATCATCGCCATCCACCTCCCCGGGGTGGGGGAAGCGGCTGGAGACTACCAAACGAGGGTGGTGGGAGAGATAGAGCGCTGCTGCCCCGTGCCTGGTGTAGTGCCCCTTTCTCTTTTGTGTGTTTACACAGCCTAGGAATTGTATTCCCTTGTGTTAAAATTAAGGACACCTAGAGATAAAAGTGTCCCTATTGCCCTATTTGATCCTTGAGTGATCTCCTATCTATTCTGGCTTTAGTTGGTACGGCTCATTTATATCATGGGAAAGGCAGCTATGTGTGCCAAATTGATGTTCACCAAATTGTGATATTGTAGAGCAGTACTTAAAATTGCCTTCCTCTAATGTGGGTACTCAGATCTCACGGGCAAAAATTAACTCTTCAAATTGTGTACTGACTCAAAATCAAATCCTTCCCTGAGTGAGTCCAAAGTATGGGATGAAGTCCAAACTTTGAGTAGACACAGTTGGCACTTCACAGGTGAGCTTGTGGAAAATAGGTCCTTCTTACCACAAACACTGCAAAGTTCATTGTAAGAAAAAAAGCCATTTTTGAATTTTAAGGAAAACAAACCTGAGGTTTTTATGGAAATGTTACTTGTTCCCTCTGAGAAAACACTTGCAGCTGTCTTAACTGCAAGATGTGAGGTTCACAGGAATATGTAGGGCTTCCATATTTGTGGGGTTTTTTAAATTTGTTTTATTTTATCTGTTCAATTAGGGAAAATGGTCAAAACATTTGAGTAGAAGAGTTTCATTTATTTATGATTTTATGCATTTTATTTTCATAGAGTAGTTCACCATAGTTCATTTACAGATAATATTCAAACACCCACCCCACCAGCGAGCATCTTCCCACCACAATAAGAGGGAAGTGTGTGAAGGTTATTGTATTTCATTCTGGAGCCATTTAAGCCCGTATATAAGAAAATACAAGCAAGTATATTAAAACCCAACAAATGTGTGCTACTTTAGGTACATCAGTGGGCTAGAGTACAAGAGGTTGAGCAAATGTGTCAGCATGCTCCAGGAAATACTGCATCATTCTCTTCTGGGAGTTTTAGTTTATAGTCTCTAGATCTTGGCTGTTTATGAGATTACATGGCACCAGGGGAAGTTTATGGGTGTGACTGCCAAGCTACTGGAAAACTGGGGAGCCGGTTGAAGGAGGCCCAGTCCCGATCTGAGCAGGCTTGGGCCTGCATACCTGGGTTCGTCTATTGGTTCCTTTTTTTGGGGGGTGGGTCACACCCGGCGATGCACAGGGGTTACTCCTGGCTTTGCACTCAGGAATTACTCCTGGCTGTGCTAGGGGACCATATAGGATGCTGGGAATCGAACCCGGGTCGGCCGCGTGCAAGGCAAACGCCCTACCTGCTGTGCTATCGCTCCAGCCCCCTCTGTCGGTTCCTTCATGGGTGAGGCTTGTCCGAGCATATGGAGAGGGGCCTTGAGCATGGCTGTAGCTGGGTTCTGGAGATTTTTGGCTGCTGGAGTTCTGCTTGGAGCAGGGAGGCAAACTGAACACGCCCCCTCCGGGGTACCCCAATAGAGACAGCCTGGCACAGGATAATGAGATTCTGCCAAGTAAAAATATTTCAAGAGGACAAGACACAGCTGACTTAATAAAGCATCACCTAAATTTCTAAGAGTGGAAGTATGCCTCTGAGAGTCTCCCATGGCTTACTACAGAGTGAAGAATATTTGCAACTTGGTGAATAATAGCTGCTTAACCCAAAAGAAGTAGTTGCTTAGGGTCTCAGAAATAAAGATGCCAAAAATGGCTAAGATATGGGCCTTTTCATATTAAACTCTTTCTTGTATAAATTTAATGATTTGTTTCATCTTAAAAATCAGTTTAATGGGAAATTATTCCCCAAGAACATGTAAAATGTGAAGTAGTCTTACAAAATAAATTCCACTTTTCTCTCTTCATTGGTAAAAGTACTTTTCTCTCTTCCTTGTATCCTTTGCAGTTGAGTGCTCTCCTAGGATTCATTTGTTGTATGTCTTGCGCTTTTAAATTATTGAGCAGGATTGCCTTCCCCATAATGTGTTGGTTCCAATTATACTAATCACATGTGGTTTTTCTAGTACAGTCCCACCCTCATATATATTTTTCAGTCTCTCTTGGGCAAACTTCTTTCATCTGGATATTCCTTGACATCAATCACAAACTTCTGTTTTAATATTTTGACTTTCTGGATAATTGTAACTTTTCTCCTGGTTAAAAGAAGCAAGATTTGGTATCCCTCCCAAAATGAGATAACATTCTCAACAATTTGAGCATATTTTTTTTTCATTTCCAAGTCCAGCTCACAGCTTTGATTGCCCTCTGCCCTCTTAGAAATGTAAAGGTCAACCTATGTGACCTAATTGTACTTAAGTCATCCAATGTGTTAGTCACCTCTAGATTCCCAGCTGTTTCCACACAGAACAGCATAGATCATGGGTCATAGACTGGAAGGGTATCCACGGGGAATTTTTAAAAAGGTTTAACTCAATGATTTCTGATCATGTTAGATCTTTATATTTAATGATTTACTTTCTGGTCTGGGCTGAGCAATAGCACAGCGGTAGGCGTTCGCCTTTCACGTGGCCTACCTATATTCAATTCCTTCGCCCCTCTCGGAGAGCCCGGCAAGCTACCGAGAGTATCCCGCCCGCACAGCACGGCAAGCTACCCATTGGGTATTGGATATGCCAAAAAACAGTAATAATAAGTCTCACAATGAGAGACATTACTGGTGCCCGCTCAAACAAATCGATGAACAATGGGATGACAGTGACAATGACAGTGACTTTCTGGTCTGGTCATTTGTGACTCTGGCTCCCTCCCGTTGTTTGTCGTCAACAATTCTATGCCTTCTATTTGAACAACACATATGATATTAATAAGCACAACACACACTTTTACACACACAAGTTCTCTCTTTTCTCTTTCTTTCTCTCTCTCTAACACACACACACACACACACACACCTTTCAGAAAAATATCTGCTTTCCTTCACAAACATCAGAGAGTTTCAGCTCTGATGTTAGCTTCCCAATCTCTCCTTGATATTCAGTACACTACTTACACTACTTAACTCAACCAATATTTGCTGTACCAAGTTTTGAGAATACAAATTTGAATAAGATATTGCCACAGCCTGCAGATTGTTCACAGTCTGATCGAGGAGACAATCCTATGAATAAATAATTAAGATTGCAACATGATCAAGGAGAAAAGTGAAAGATTATATGACTTCCTTGAAGTCACTTTGTCACTTTGTGACTTCAAGGAAGTCATATAATCACTATGGAAAGATGACAAGAGTACAGGTTTTTGTGTTCTAGTCAGGAGTTTTAAGAATCTTTTGCAAAGTTAAACACAGTATTGGAGCCTGGAGCAATAGTACAGCAGGTAGGGCATCTGCCCTGCATGCAGATGACTCGGGTTCAATCCCTGGTATCCCAAATGTCCCCCAGGTTCCGCCAGGAATAATTTTTGTATAAAGAGCCAAGAATAACCTCTGAGCATTGTTATTTCTGAGCAAAACACACACACAAATAAACAAAACAAAAAAGCCACAATGCATTGGGAGTAGAGTGGTAGTACAATGGATAAAGTGTTCGCCTTTCATATATCACACCCGAGGCCCCCATAGCCACCTGACTCCTCATCAGGCTGTTTTCACTCGGAGTGCCCCAGAGCGGGGCGGGTGAGAACCCTCCCCACCCCAAAGGACCCATCCCCGGCAGCCGACCTCCACTACCCAACCACTGCCATGCTCAAGGCTGCTTCCTGGGCCGCGGAAGCGATACATTATAAGACACTTCCTACCCATTGTCCATAATTAACACACCATATTTGATGGAGTTCAGAGACTAGGCATCAAATCATAGAGAGTAATGTATACACACACACACACACACACACACACACACACACACACACACACACATATATATACCTCTCGGAGAACCCAGCAAGCTACCGAGAGTATCCTGCCTGCTCAGGTAGAGCCTGACAAGCTACTTGTGGCATATTCGATATGCCAAATATGTCTCATCCCCTGACCCTGAAAGAGCCTCCAATCGTTGGGAAAGATGAGTAAGGAAAGGCTACTAAAATCTCAGGGCTGGGAGGAATAGAGATGTTACTGGTGCCCGCTCGAGTAAATCGATGGACAATGGGATGACAGTGATACAGTGATGTCACACCCAGGCTATATCCACGGCATGACATATGCTCCCTGAGCACCACCATGGCTGATCTCTGAGTGAAGAGCCCAGAGCATGCTCTGAGCATAGTCACGTGTCACCCAGCACCCCATAAAAGAAGTAAATGCATAATTTTTTTTCTGTAGATAACTTTATTCTCTTGGATACTTTAAAAGTCACTACATATACTGAATATTAGCAGGTACAGTGTGTGGGCATGTGAATGTTCATACATGTGTAAAAATATTATTGAAGGATCTTTAATCTTGAATGTCAAAGGATATGACAATGTTACAGAAGGGTATCTACTTCAGAGACACTGGGTCACAGATTTTGTTCTTAGAAGATGAATATCACTGCCTTGGAAAGTTCCCTATCTTCCTGTTGGATTCTTTATCACAATGATTATCAGTCTAAGTAAGATAAAAATGAATCTGAAAAACTAAAACATGACATCAGTGATCTACTTAATTTCAATGTTAAAGAAATGTTTCTTGTGACTGTAGAAATAAAACAGTAGAATAACAATTTAAGGTTTCCAAATTTCACTGGTAGATATGTCATCAAACATTTAAGTCATCAATGAAATACAAACTCTTCAAAGGAAAAGAACAAAAGGCATACTGACCATTTGTTTTAAAGGAGCTGACATGACCTTGGTAAAAATAATAATAAGTAAATCAGGACTGGGGAGACAGTGTGGCAGACAGGGCATTTGCCTTGCATCTAGGCAATACATGTTCAGTAAAATGCATAATTTTTATTATAATAAAGTGAAGAATGATTGGCAAATAAATTGAATGTTCATATATTTAGGAACTTTAAAGTAATTCAATCAATAGACAGGCAAGAAGAAGGGAAGAACAGAAAGAAGGAAACCTAGGCAAAGGTGAAGGAGGTATGAGAAAAGGGAGAATGATGGAGAACTTTTAAAATAGTGCAGCTCTTCTCAGCCAGCCACCTCCATGTCGTCAGAGCCTCTGCTTGCTCTTCCAATCTCCCAGGTTTTGAAGGGTCACCTTCCAGCTGACATCCAGGGCTTTCTTCTATCTGGAAGAGGATCCCGTCCTTTCCAGCTGAGTCCTAGCAGCCCCCCTGGCTAACTTCCTTTGCTGTCTTCTAAGTCAGTCACCTCCATATCTCACATAGGATGGTGGGGTAGAATCTACAAAGATTCAGAGCAGGAGCATAGCAAAAACAATGGGGAAGATGCATAGAACCCTAAGCTCAGTGAGTGAAAATAATAACCCAGATGGTTCTATATGTACCAATCAGAACTTCTCAGAGTTGAGGCGTGCAGGCACTGAAGTCTTAGAGAAGAGTCCCAGTCCAATTAAAACCAAACAGAAAAATCGCAGGATATATTATAATTAGAAAGACAAAAACTAAAGACAAAGATAAAATATTGAATGCCACAAGACTATAAAAGGAACTAGCATACAAAGGGAAACCCACAAGATTCACTTCACAGGAGATCTATCAAATAAGACTCTATGAGTCAGGAGATAATGGTAGCAGATAATTAAAAAAATCAATAAAATGAACACCTCACAAGAATACTTTATTCAATCGGCGTATATTTTAGATTTGAATGAATGATGCAAAGCTTTATGAACAGACAATAGAGTTTTGCAAGAAGCTTCTTTAAAAGACAAGAAAACTTGCTATTGGGGCTGGAACGATAGTATAGCAGGTAGGGTGTTTTGCCTTGCAAGAGACCAACCTGGGTTCGATTCCTAGCATCCCATGTGGTGCCCCAAGCACCGCCAGGAGTAATTCCTGAGTGCAAAGCCAGGAGTCACCCCTGTGTATCGCCGGGTGTGACTCCCCCCAAAAAGAAAACTTACCATTGAGGATACCATTCACTTATAGTGCTTAAGGTTGTCCCATACTATATTAAGAAAGGTCTGTTTACTTCTAGCTTGTTAAGGGATTTAATACTTTTTGAATAATGAATTGATGTTTCATTTCTTTTAATTTTCTACATTCACATGATTCGGTTGCATCTGTGGAAAATTTTATTATAATCTTTTTCTTATTAAAACAGACACTTAAGAATTATTTATAATATTTTTAAACATTTTTTAACATAAAGCCTGTATTCCTTTTTAGAATAAAACTTAACTTTATACTTTTATAGGCCTATTTATATTTTCCCTGAAAACATTTTTATTATTTCCTCTTTTCACTTTATTAAATCAAATATTTATCATTTTTTAAATTTTATGTTAATTTATTAAATGTAGCAGTGTAGCACTGTTGTCCTGTTATTAACTATATGCACCTATAAATGTAGAAATGCATTTTTTGAAAAAACTTTTCAACTTACTGATTTACATTTTATTTAAATTTCCAAAGTGTAGCATGATTTATATGTGTGTATATGTCATCACCTTCACAATAAACAAAAATACCTCTCTCATATGTGGGATCAAAAGAAGCATAGTGAAAGGACAAGAAATGGACAAAGTTATAGCACTGTAGCACTGTCGTCCCGTTGTTCATCAATTTGCTTGAGTGGACACCAGTAACGTCTCCATTGTGAGACTTGTTGTTACTGTTTTTGGCATATTGAATACACCACGGGTAGCTTGCCAGGCTCTGCCATGTGGGTGGGATACTCTCGGTAGCTTGCCAGGCTCTCTGAGAGGGACAGAGGAATCAAATTGGGTGGACCTTGTGCAAGGCAAACACCCTATCCGTTGTGCTATTGCTCCAGTCATAAATGGGTATTTTGTCTATATAATTGAGCCTACATGGAGGGAGGGAGGGAGAAGGCAGTTTGTTTTGTTTTTTTTTTCTTTTTGGGTCACACCTGGCAATGCACAGAGGTTACTACTGGCTCTGCACTCAGGAATCACCCCTGGCAGTGCTCAGGGGACCATATGGGATGCTGGGACTCGAACCCGGGTCGGCCGCGTGCAAGGCAAACGCCCTACCTGCTGTGCTATTGCTCCAGCCCCGAGAAGGCAGTTTGGAAGAGCCTCGAGAACATTGGGAAAAGGACGTGGGAGCTCTGGTGATGGGTGTGGTGTTGGAATGGTGTATGCATGAAAACTATAAGTAATAGTATTGTAAGGACCAGAGTAAAAATGGTAAAATCAAATAGAGAAATAAAGTCATAAATGAATGTATTTCTACTTCAGAAATGTTGCAGTACATATTGTTGTATTCCCTTGGAATCCAGTCTGGATTCCATAGAACATCAAAAGACCCCGTGACTGCCCACCTACGAGATGGTCAGACTTCTTCGCTAAGACCCTGAATGAATAGTTTGAGGCTCTTCATATTCCTGGAGCGAGCAGACACCATTGGGCTATACTAGCACTCGACAGGGACAAATGGAGACGTTACTGGCATCTCTCGAACAAATCGATGAACAATGGGATGACAAGTGATATAAGTGATTGTTGTATTCTATTTTAGGAATGCATATATCAAGCAGGCTTGCCAGGCAATCCTGCTTCAAGCCTCCAGTGAAAGTTTCATAGTTCTCTGGGTCAGCATGACTTTCCAAATAGAACTGGGAAGTGTAAGACACAGGATTCAGATGTTGGGCATCTCAGAATCACACCTCCTGTAGGAGTTTCTAGCCTAAGGAAATGGGGTCCTCCAAAAGAATCAAAAGAAGATGGACTCGGGCCTTCATTCTAGTGTTGCCCATTTGACCCTAACAAAGGAATATTTAAGAAATGTCGAAAGATGGGGCTAGAGCAATAGCACAATGGGTAGGACGTTTGCCTTGCACAACCATTGATGCTGGGTTCAATTCCCAGCATCCCATATGGTCCCCTGTAGGATAACATAGGGTTTGTCCTTTTAGCCTTGCTGCAGGGAACTTAGTTTACCTTAAAGCAATGTCCTTTCTGTATGGACACAGGAAGATAGTTAATGTTATGCTTTGTAACTTGGGAGCTGATTGACTTCAATAATATTTACTCCCAGGCATCTGCTTTCTCGACTCAGTTGCCCTTAGTTCTTAGCACCCCAAAAGCAGGGTCCCGACGAGGGACGGAATGGCCCCAGGGCAAGCTGTGAGCTACCCTGGCATTGAAATGGGCCAGGTCAAAGGACCACAATACTCAAGTATAAGTTGAGAGCATGATCATAGACAAATGATCCAAAAGTAACGACAAGACTAGGACCCTGCTGGGGTTAGGAAGACTAACCTGGCCTGAGGACTGTGGTCTGGAATATATAGTGAATGTCCTCAAGAAGAACCAAACGTTAAGTCTGATATATCTCTTACTGTGCTCATACAGAGTTACATTGCTAGAAAAATTAGAAGTAAATTTACTATGGGCTCTATGGGCTGGAGTGATAGCACAGCGGTAGGGCGTTCACCTTTCACACAGCCGACCGGTGTTCCTGTGTTCGATTCCTCAGCTTTTCTCGGAGAGCCCGGCAAGCTACCGAGAGTATTGCGCCTGCACGGCAGAGCCTGGCAAGCTACCCGTGGTGTATTGGATATACCAAAAACAGTACCAATAAGTCTCACAATGAGAGACATTGCTGGTGCCCACTCGAACAAATCGATGAGCAACAGGATGACTGGACAGGAAATTTACTATAACTATTTAAGCAGATTACTAGCTGAGGAAGGAAGAAAGGGACACACCCTGACACACCCTTGTTTGGACCCCACCCTTGAGTGGATCTCCTAGTAATCTCCTTAGTGAGATTTTGTTAATCTCCTCAAGAAATGGTCTTACCCTTCTTTGTTGATTTGTTAATGTTAAACCCACCTTTGTGTTACCACCCCGTGTAATTTGCTATATAAACTAAGACTGCAGAGCACTGAGAGGAGACAGAAGAAGACAACGACATAAGAGAAGACACAGAAGACACATGGGAAGACACAGAAGAGGAGACAACACGGACAGAAGAAGACACAGAAGCAGAGACAGAGAGAGGTCGGAAGAGACTAAAGGAGAGACTACAGAGACAGAGACAGAGAGACAGACAGAAGAGAGCACAGCGGCACACATAAGGAGGAGCCGTTTTGATCCGGTCCACACACAGCGGCTCGGAATGCTGCCCTCGAGCGGTACACGTGAGAGAGAGCTGCCCCCGTGCCCGCGCACAACAGAACGACAAGACACATCATGACATCATCGCGTCTCCCCTTCCCATGCGCGCCACCTTTGCGATTTTTTACAGCCCCCCCTCCCAAGCACTGCCAGGGAGTAATTCCTGAGTGCATGAGCCAGGAGTAACCCCTGTGCATCACCAGGTGTGACCCAAAATAACAAAAAAGGAAAAAAGAAAAAAAAGAAATGTTGAGAGGTTTGTAAAGGGTATACAAACCAAATGGGAAAAGAACAAATGTGATGACATGGGGAAAATACAAACTTGAGTCAGAGTAGTCCTTCTATTACTAGATAGAACTAGCTCTACTTTTAACTCCTGAACCTTCTGACGGACAGTCTCAAGTCATTGCAGTAGGACCCAGCATCACAGGTTTCTGGTATAGAGTAACAGAATAATGATTCCTTCCTTAGCCACATTCCAGGATGACAGTGAGATGAGCATCAGAGAGAGCGGCGTGATGGCTGGGGAATTTTGAAT